>JAADYG010000096.1:0-62670 GCA_023338115.1 Phytopythium boreale | reverse complement strand
GGGGGGGGGGGGGGGGGGGGGGGGGGGGGGGGGGGGGGGGGGGGTAGCGCCGTTTCTGCGCTCCTCTCCGCATCTGCGCGGTCTGCAGGACACGGCTTTCCTTCCCTCTTCACCTCGAGGTTCCTAACGTGTCTCCGTGCCTCCTGCAGCTGCGGACAGCGGACGCGCGCCTCGGCAAGTATGTGGAGGGCATGCGGCGCGACCTGCCAGCCGCGGGCATGCCGTCGCTGGTACGTTCGAGCCCTGCGCACGACGTCTGACGCGTAAAGAGTGCGTTAGTCTAAACTGTGGATGGTCATGAACCCCCTGCTGGGAGCAGAAGTCCAAGCTGGCGATCGTCCCCGCGGCGTCCGCAAGCGAGACGGACACGCCGGAGGAGCAGTTCCAGAAGCTGTACGAGCAAGGTGCGGCCGCGTCGAGGCTATGGTGTACGATATCGGTTTCAAGAGACAACTGGGGTGCTCACTTGTTGCTGGTACAACAACAGGAACGGAGGCGACCGAGCGGCTAGAGGTGGCCAAGTCGCGCATGGAGAAGGAGCTCCGCCGCCGGTCAGAGCACGTACGACATTTCTGTAAGCTCTATAATGTGCTAGTGCGATCTGATACTCACGAACACCGTTGTTCTCCTTGTGCAGTTCCGCGAGCTTGTGTCAAGTCGAAACACCGACATCCAGGTATCAACGTGCTCGCAAGTGGACGTTTGTGTGCTGTATCCGTTGCCTGACCAGTCGTTATCGTCCGTAGGAGGAGTACGCACGCATGCTGAAGGAGCTGGAGGACCAGGCGGAGGAGCTGAAGAAGGTGAGGCGGAGAGAGAGCAGAGTCTGCTTAATGTAGCGTTGCGCTTACGTTGGATCCTGTGTGTGTACTGGACGCAGGAAATCGAGAACGAGCGAGCCGTCAAGCGGGCGAACAGCAAACGCCGCCGAGAAGAGCGGGAGGAGCGCAAGGCTCGGAAAAAGTCACGAGCCGCCAGCTTGTCGACCGAGAACGCCCTCGCACAGGTTCGTCCGTGTAACGTTGACGCATCTCGAGAGGAATGACTGGTGGCCCTGACCGATGATCGCTGTCCCTTGCCCTGACGGTTCGTAGGAGCAACTGGAGGAGTACACGGCCGACATTCGGCAGTTGCAGACGGTCTTTGCCGCCATGGAGGAGGAAGACGAAGAGGCCAAACGAGCGGAAGAGGAAAACGCACGGACCGAGCAGGAGCGGCTGGAGCACCTCGAGTCGCAGCTTCAAGCCGAAGTGACGGAGCTGCGGCAGGAAATCGTGATGCTCAAGGAAGCGCGGGACTCAATTAACGCCAAGCTCGAGGTATGTACCTCGTCTCCCGCCCACATGAAAGATGTTTCGGCTCGCTGATGGCATGGAATACCTGTTATACAACAGACGAGCTCGCTCAAGTCGCAGTACGAGGAAGAACGAGACGAGATCAAGGACGAGATCGTACACGTAAGCCCCTGTGCTCTCGCTGGTATCTTAGGCACCTGGAATATCCTGACGTGAGTTTCCGTGTGGACGTGTTTGCTTGATGCCACAGCTGCGAGACGTGCTGGAAGGACTCACGACTCAGCTCAGCTCGAACGGCGTGCGCCTCCACTCGCTCTTGCGAACGCTGGC
The DNA here is from genome assembly GCA_023338115.1 of Phytopythium boreale. Classification (NCBI taxonomy): domain Eukaryota; phylum Oomycota; class Peronosporomycetes; order Pythiales; family Pythiaceae; genus Phytopythium; species Phytopythium boreale. The sequence continues at coordinate 61,045 of JAADYG010000096.1, read as the reverse complement.
GCCCACGCCGAGCATCGGCACGCTCATGACGCGCCTGTTCCAGCAGCTCTCGCCCGACATTTCCTCCGCGTCTGGCACGCCGTCGAGAGATTCGACCGACTCGAGCGCGGCCGTGACGCGGAAAACAGTCGACCTCCAGGAGTTCCTGCATGTGAGTTGTGCTACCCCTATGGTGTAGTTGTTTGCATGGCAGTCGTCTGACTGATTGTGTTGCTTGTGATGATGATCAGAGCTGCCCGACCGTGGACGAGGGACAGAGGGCGATCGACGAGATGAAGAAGCTGCAGCTGATCCACTACTACGCGTCCAGCGGCGTCATCGCGCTGGCCGAGTAACCAGTCGATTGATTAGCAGTAGTAGCATTAGCCGCAGTATTAGTAGAGTAGCCTCCCTCTCCGTGTCTCTTCATAGTCAAGCACCACCATTTTTGCCATTAGAAGACGCCAATCACATCAAGCGAGCGGCGTCGGGTGAAAAGCACACGCACAAGACAACAAGAGCTCCCGGGTGCGCTAAACCTCCCTACAAGCGGCTGCTGCTCTTGGGGCGGATTTTCTGGAAGAGCGCGAGCGCGGCGCTGTGCGTTTCGCCGGCGACGAAGCGGCGGTCGAGCTCCTCGTACTCGGCCACGAGCGCCTCGCGTACGAGCGGGTCGCGCACGCGGCGGTTGATCTTCTTGTACGCGGGCAGGTTGCGCGCAGTGAGCTCGTCCGTCACGAGCGGCTCGATCTCGGCGAACACGCCGTCCAGGAAGCGCTCGCTCGGCAGCAGCTGGCCCACGAGGCCGCACGCGAGCGCGCGCTGCGCGTCGATCTGCTTGGAGCGGAGCAACAGGTCGTTGGCGACGGCGGCGCCCAGCACGTGCGGGAAGGTATACGAAGACGCGAACTCGGGCACGATGCCGATGCGCATGAAGGGCGTCCAGAAGGTGGCCTTGTCGCTCGCGAACACGAGGTCGCAGTGCAGCAGCAGTGTGACGCCGATGCCGATGGCCGGCCCGTTGACGGCCGCGACCACGAGCTTCTTGCACTCGAGCAGCTTGTGCATGAACTTCTTGGGCTCGCCCTGCGACGGCAACTGCGTCGACCCGTCGCCGTAGCGCAGGAAGGCCTGCTCGATGTCGGCGCCGCTCGTGAAGTAGTCGCCGTGGCCCGTGAGCACGAGCGCGTGCAGCTGCTCGTCCGCCTCGAACTCGTCGATCGCGAGCATCAGCTGCTGGTACATGGCGTCGTCGAACGCGTTCTTGACGCGCGGGCGCCGCAGCTCCGCCACGTAGATGTGCTTGCCGTGCGCGTAGCGGCGCACCGCCGATCCCTCGATCACCGCCGTCATGGAGAGAGAAGCCGACAAAGGAAGACGCGTGCGGGTCTTTGCGCTATTTCAGGATTGACTTCGCTTCAATTCGGGTCGGGAAGACCTTCCTCCTGGGGGCAATCCAACGTTATATTGGTCAATCGCAGGCGTTTGATTGGACCAGTGGGCGAATCAAACGTTTTACTGGCGTAATTTTGCTGTTTAACATGGCGCGAGTTGAAGTTGCGACTGTTTCGTCGACTCGAGGCTTTCATCCCCTAATGGCCATAAACCAGTTCGGAATAGTGACATATGAGCCAAACCGAGCCGTTTAGTCGAGCCGAGCCGAGCCGGCTCGATGGTGTGACCGACACGAGCATTCAACTGATAGCCAAAGTGGGGGAGATTTGCTGGCCCGCCGCTGCATTGCGTGAAACGCAACACCAGAACCGGGCCGGGGCTCTGGCACCTCGGAGCCAATTGCGTGGACGTAAGCGGGGGCGTGGCAATCACCGCGCCTCGATGCGGGCGGGCGAGAGACCAGCGCTCGGCTCGGTGCTGATCCGATTTTCTCACGCGGACTGCACTGCGGCTGTCCGCGCGAGCTCGGCGATCGGCAGGTGACCGTCGAAACGCAACCGCGGCACGAACCGGTAGAACGCAACCGTGAAAAGTATCTAGACAGCTATCTAAACGGGATGCTCGAACTTCAGCCGTGCCGCTTGGACTGCGGGCACTGCACACTGTAAGAACGCCAACTGCAGGCACTCGGCCTCCATATAGAACACACAAGTGTTATAGGTTGCATTGCACGACATGAATGAAAGCCTTGCTGCTTGGACCAGGAGCTCCGCGCGGTGCCCGTCTCCCTTCTGGGAATGGTGGCTGACATCGCGACGAATTCCTTAGCCATCGAGCCGACAGCCAAGAGGCGCGTGGACATCGGCGTCGGGAAGCTGGCCATTTGTGCAATCGGCCAGGGCGCGAGCGCAGGTTGCATACTCATCCTAGAAACTGCAACGTCGGTATCGGATTGGGCAAAAATGGCTTCGTAAATTACGTAAAACACATTTGGATTTGGTGGTCAATTTGCAATTTACGGGGAAACATTCATAAAAGCACGTTCGAATTCCGGCCCCCTCAACGAGAAACTCATCCCCCGCTTTGGTGCTTGGCGCGAAGGCAGAACCACCTGGTCGGACTGTAAACGCTTAAATCAGTGGTTCAAAGAAAACCTCCAGGACACTTTGATCGATTACGTCTCTGATTGTATGTTTTTCAAGCTCGGATCTGACGCAGGATACTGATATGCGTTACTTTTGTCGGTGACACCCGCATTGTCAAGCCTCCGTCTTTGAGCCGCCCTCCAAAACCTCAAAACCTCACGTCCGACGGTAAATTACCCGCACGTGCGGTGGTGATGCGAGTTTGAAGCGCGTCCACAAGCATACATAGTCCAGTACATTTCTTCAAACCTCTGCGCGCATAACCGCCACACGTGATGGTGGATCTTTCAGTCTCTCTTGCTGTAATTTATTTCTTGCAACTCTACCGCCCCTCCCCACCCCACCCCACCACCACCACCACCACCACCCTCCCTACAAAACGATCCCACCCGCCCTACCTACAACGCGGGCGCTCTTTCATTCGCGAAAACGCAAGCTCGCGCCCAAGCCGCCGCCCTCCCGCCGCCCTTCCGCGCTCCAGCGACCATCACTCCGGGTTTCCCTTTCCTCTTATTCCGGTTGTAGTTGAACCGCCTGTCTCGCCCAGGTCCTCGTTCACCTCACAGTCACACCAAGAAGAAGAAAGGCGGCAAGCATGTTCCGCGCGCAGAGGGCCGTGGGCGCGCGCCGCATGCTGGCGCAGCGCGCGGCGCTGGGGCAGACGCGTGACGCGAGCTCCATCAAGAAGCTGCTGGCGGCCAACCGCGGCGAGATCGCGACGCGCATCATGCGCGCGGGCAACGAGCTGGGCATTCGCACGGTCGGCATCTTCTCCAAGGAGGACCGCTTCACGCAGCACCGCTACAAGGCGGACGAGTCGTACCTCGTGGGCACGGACAAGACGCCCGTCGGCGCCTACCTGGACATCGGCTCGATCATCCAGATCGCCAAGGACAACCACGTGGACGCCATCCACCCGGGCTACGGATTCCTGTCGGAGAACGTGGGTTTTGCCGAGGAGTGCGCCAAGAATGGCATCAAGTTCGTCGGCCCCACGCCTGAGAACCTGCGCCGCTTCGGCGACAAGACGGCCGCGCGCGAGATCGCCATCGAGAACAACGTGCCCGTTGTGCCCGGCACAGACGGACCCGTGCACACGCTCGAGCAGGCGCGCGCCTTCATCGACTCGGGCGTCGGCTACCCCGTGATCATCAAGGCCAGCATGGGTGGCGGCGGCCGCGGCATGCGCGTCGTCAACAGCGCCGAGGAGCTCGAGGAGAACTTTGAGCGCGCTAGCTCGGAGGCGCTCGCGGCCTTCGGCGACGGCACCGTCTTCATCGAGCGCTACGTGTACAAGCCGCGCCACATTGAGGTGCAGATCCTGGGTGACGGCAACGGAGAGGTCGTGCACCTCTGGCACCGCGACTGCTCCGTGCAGCGCCGCCACCAGAAGGTGCTGGAGACGGCGCCCGCCGTCGGCCTGCCGCCTGACACGGAGAAGGCCATGATTGAGGACGCGGTGCGCCTCACCAAGGCCGCCAAGTACCTGAACGCCGGTACGGTCGAGTTCCTCGTGGACCAGCAGGGCCGCCACTACTTCATTGAAGTGAACCCGCGTATCCAGGTCGAGCACACGATCACGGAGGAGATCACGGGCATTGACCTCGTGCAGAGCCAGATCCGCCTTGCCGGTGGCGAGTCGTTCAAAGACCTCGGTCTGAGCCAGGAGAAGATTGTGCCGCGCGGTCACGCCATGCAGTGCCGTGTGACGACGGAGGACCCGTCGACGGGTTTCCAGCCTGACTCGGGTGTGATTGAGGTGTTCCGTAGTCCCGGTGGCATGGGTATCCGTCTTGACGACGGCCCGGGCTTCGTTGGCGCGCACATCACGCCGCACTATGACTCGCTGCTCGTCAAGGTGACGGCGCGTGCGCTGGACCGCAACGACTGCGCGCACAAGCTGAAGCGTGCGCTGCACGAGTTCCGTGTGCGTGGCGTGACGACCAACAAGAGCTTCCTCAGCAACGTGCTCAACCACCCGGACTTCATTCGGGGTGTGGTGGACACGAGCTTCATTGCCGAGAACCCGGACCTGCTCAAGCCCTCGACCTCCACGAACCGTGGTCAGAAGATGCTCAAGTACATCGGTAACACGATCGTCAACGGGCCGGAGAAGGCGCTCGGTGCCACTGGCCCCGCGCCGTCGAAGGTCGACCCGATTGTCCCCATCCTGGAGGCGCCCAAGCCGACCGGCCAGAAGTCGCTGCGCCAGATCTACGTCGAGCAGGGCCCGGAGGCGTTTGCCAAGGCGGTTCGCGAGAAGGACGGTCTGCTGCTGACGGACACGACGTGGCGTGACGCACACCAGTCGCTGCTGGCCACGCGCGTGCGCACGCGCGACCTGGAGGCGATTGCGCCGGCCACGGCCATTGCCATGCGCAATGCGTACTCGCTCGAGATGTGGGGTGGCGCGACGTTCGACGTGTCGATGCGCTTCCTCCGTGAGGACCCGTGGGACCGCCTGGCGAGCCTGCGTGAGCTTGTGCCGGATATTCCGTTCCAGATGCTGCTGCGTGGTGCCAACGCTGTCGGCTACACGAGCTACCCGGACAACGTCGTGTACAAGTTCTGCGAGCAGGCGCAGCAGACGGGTATGGACGTGTTCCGCGTGTTTGACTCGCTCAACTACCTCGAGAACATGCGTCTCGGCATTGACGCCGTCGGCGCCGCCGGCGGTATCATTGAGGCGGCGGTCTGCTACACGGGCGATGTCTCGGACCCGACGCGTGGCCCGTACAACCTCGACTACTACATGGACTTTGTTCGCCAGCTTGTGGGCCTGGGTATCCACGTGCTGTCCATCAAGGACATGGCCGGTCTGCTCAAGCCTCAGGCCGCCCAGCTCCTGGTCTCGAGCATCCGCAACGAGTTCCCGAACCTGCCGATCCACGTGCACACGCACGACACGGCCGGCACGGGCGTGAGCTCGATGCTCGAGTGCGCGTACGCTGGTGCTGATGCCGTCGACGTGGCGTCGGACGCCATGTCGGGCACGACGTCGCAGCCGTCGATGGGTGCGGTCGTCGCGGCGCTCAAGGGCTCCAAGTACGACACGGGCGTGAACCAGGAGGAGATCATGCACATCAACGACTACTGGGAGGCCATGCGCGGCGTGTACGGCCCGTTCGAGTCTGGCCAGAAGTCGGGCTCGGCCGACGTGTACCAGCACGAGATGCCGGGCGGCCAGTACACGAACCTGCTGTTCCAGTCGACGCAGCTCGGCCTGGCGGGCCAGTGGCCGGCCATCAAGCGCGCGTACGCGACGGCTAACCGTCTGCTGGGCGACATCATCAAGGTGACGCCGTCGTCCAAGGTGGTGGGTGACCTCGCGCAGTTCATTGTGCAGAACAAGCTGACGGAGCAGGAGGTGATCGACCAGGCGGAGACGCTGTCGTTCCCCAAGTCGGTGGTCGAGTACTTCCAGGGCTACCTCGGTATCCCGCACCACGGCTTCCCGGAGCCGCTGCGCTCGCGCGTGCTCAAGGGCAAGCTGCTCCCGAACGGCAAGTCCATGTTCGAGGCCCGCCCCGGTGCCGAGATGGCGCCGTACGACTTCGACGCGGCTGCGGAGCAGCTCAAGGCCAAGTACGGCGAGAACAAGATCCGCGACGTGGATGTGATTTCGCACGCCATTTACCCGGACGTGTTCGACGGCTTCATGAAGTTCAAGGAGCAGTACGGCTCGATGCACTTCCTGGACACGCGCACGTTCCTCTCGGGACTTGAGCTCGACACGGAGATCGAGCTGCAGATCGAGCACGGCAAGACGGTGTTCATCAAGCTCATCGCCGTCGGCGGTGTCAGCAAGAAGGACGGCATGCGCGACGTGATCTTTGAGCTCAACGGTCGCCAGCGCGTGGTCAAGGTCAAGGACGAGACGGCGGGCGTGACGACGACGGCCAAGCCCAAGGCCAACCTGGCGATCGCCGGGTCGGTGGGCGCGCCCATGCCCGGTGTCGTGCTCGACGTGCGCGTCAAGGCCGGCGAGATGGTCAAGGCGGGCGACCCGCTGCTGGTGCTGAGCGCCATGAAGATGGAGACGGTCGTGGCGTCGCCCGTGAGCGGCAAGGTCAAGTCCATCCACGCCAACGTGGGCGACAACATGCTCGGCGGCGACCTGCTCGTCGAGATCGACGAGTCGGGCGACAAGGAGTAAGTATCGAGTGATAGTGGTGCAGGCAGGCGGTGAGTGTGGTGGTGGTGAACAGAAGAGGGCGGTGGTCACAGTAACGCAGTGGGAATGATAACACGACGCCAATTTTCAATCGGAAGCACGTTGATCGAGGCTACGAGACGGCGAACGCGGCCCATGGCGAGTCTGGCCGCGGGTGCGCCGGCGGCACGACGAAATGCTGCAGTTCCCATCACGTCATGGCCATCAAAGCGCTCGTCAGGTGTGTCCATGTGGCGGGTGATCAGAGACACGCACGTCAAGGCGGCGGTACGTACTGGCGGGATGCGTGACGCGCCCGGCGTGTGCGGGGCGACCAGGAACCGGTCCCACGCACGGCGGCGCGTCACGAGCGCCTCGAACGTGAGGGAGGCCGGATCCACTTCGGTTGAAGCACCGGTTGAACCACTCGGTTGCACTTGCTCGGCACTGGGCGCGAGTCCGTCTCGAGCCGGAGGAGCGGCGGACGATTTGCTGCTGGCGCGGGTAACGTCAGAATCTGGCGGTGACGTGGGGTTCCGCCGGCGTCGACGCGTCCTTAGCACGCGCCGGAGCATCGCGCGGTCTCGCTGGATTGCGTCCGCCACCTCGGCGGGTTCATCTCCTGCCGGCAATGTACCGTACCACACACTGAGACGCTTGGATGGACGAGCCAAACATGTCGTGCTTTTACGTACCGGTCAGGCGCTTCTCCTTGATGTCGAGCAGCAGCAGCAGCCGCTGGACACGCTCGCGCACGTCGGCTGTCGAGCGAGTAGCGGCCACTCCAGTGTCATGTTCCTTGCCGTCCGGTTCTACGCTTGTGCCGCTGGATGCCAACGCCTCGACGTGCGTTTGTGCTGACTCCGTCGCGGCCTCTTCGCTGCCAACGCGGCGATTGAGTCACCGTGAGAACATCAGCAGCGAGCGAGGGTACAAGTGACCCTGAATGCAGCTAGTGACGCACCTTGGAGGCTCCGCCGCCGCCTTGGCAGCGCGTAGAATGCTGGCTTCGTGCCGCAGCCTCCGCCTCCGGTTCCTCCGATACGCCTGCCCATTCCCCAGCTAAGGGTTAGAGCCGTTCCATCAACCAACAAGCCACTCGGTACCGCCCCTCACCTTCTTCTTCTGCACGCGCTGCATGAACGCGCGCAGCTGCGGCAGCTGCTCGGGCGGCACGAACAGCGTCGGCGCGTGCATGGCGTCCAGCTCGGCCTTGATGCGCTCACAGGCCGCGAGCTTGGCCTCGCGCTGCGCCCTCAGCCTCGACAAGTCGAGCGCGTCTAACGATGTTGACGACGCGGCGCTGTTGGCGACAGGCGCCGCCTCCAGCCTGGCGATGCGCGCGTCGACGGCCAGCGCGTCGGTCGCCAGCGCTTCAAGCTGGGCGACCAGCGGCTCTGCGCGCGTCTTCACGGCCGCAAGCCGCCTACAGAGTCAACAACACGTCCATACAGTAGTCAGCAACGCGTTAGGTTAGACGCTGATAGAGCAATAGATTTGCAGACCTCAGCGGCGGCTCGCGCTCGTTTGCCGCGCTGTGCAGATGCGTCTGCTTGAACTGCTCGAGCCACGCCTTGTCCGGGTCTGGCGGCGCTGTGTAGGCAGCGAACGCGCCTCGCGCTGACGGCAACGGCGGAAATGCCGACGCAACCGGTCGCTGAACCGGCGGGAAGTATGGCGCGTGAGGTGACGCTAGGATCGGCGCGAAACCCGACGGAAGTGGAGGCGCACGCGGAGGCGCATGACCTCGGAAGGTGGGAGCGACAGGCGGCGCCAGCGACGGATTATACGGCTGGAACGCATGCAAACCGACCGGGAGAGGCGACGCGAACCTCATTACCGGTTGCACTGGCTGTGGCGGCGGCGGCGGCCACGCAGGAGCTGCCGGGCGCGCGGGCCGCGGCCATCCGCGGTTCATCATTTCCCTTGTGGTGTTCAACACCTCACCGTCCACTATTCACATGTGTTCATTAGTGCCCCCTCGTTTCTAACCCGTTTCTATCGGGTTAAGTACCTTGGTTCTCTAAATAGAAGCCCGCTTTCTCCCTTTCTCCTTTGTTTTCGACAACCATTTTCGACTGCACCAACTGTCCGAAATGGCCGACAGCGCCGTTAATGCCGCCGTTGCTGGTAGCGCGCTGACAGCGGGCGGGGATGGCGCCGAGGGGACGGCGCGGGCCAAGCGCGCGGCGGCTGCCGCCGGGGGCCGCGCAGGCCGCCGGCCCAGTGCCGTGTGGGAGTTCTTCACGGAGCTGCGCACGCCCAGCGGCAAGGTGCATGCGCGCTGCAACTACTGCGAGCGCCAGTGCGCGGGCGTGGCGGCGCGCATGGTGCGCCACATCGTGAGCAAGTGCCCGGGCGCGCCCGAGGACGCGGCACTGGTGCTGGGCGAGGCCTCAGCCGCCTCCATCGCGGCCAAGCGGAGGCGCATCCTCAGCGCCGGAAGGGGCGACGCGTCGTCGTCATTGCTGCTTCCGGACCAGCAGAGCCCGTCCGAGTTGCTCTCGGCCTCGCTGGTGACGCCTTCCGCCGGCCAAGGTGTTGGTATCAGCGCTAACACTGCCGCCGCGACCGACGACAGCGCGTCCCTGGTGTCGGAGCTCGCGCTGCGCCACGCGGCGACGAGCATCGCCGGCGGGTACGCGGTGCTGGAGGCCACCACGCTGCACCGGCACCTGGTGCTCGCGTGCGTGCTGCACGACGTGCCGCCCGCGTTCGTGGAGGACGAGGCGCTGTGGAAGGCGTTCGCGGTCGCGCGGCCCGGGCTGCCGCCTCTGCGCGCCGAGATGGCGCAAACCACGGTGCTGGGCGAGCTGCACAACGTGGTCCAGGCGCGAGTGGCGCGCGCGATGGCGCAGGCCGCGAGCGTCACGCTCGTGTACCGACACTTCACGACGGGCCAGCCGGGTGTCGTGGTGGACCAGATCGTCGGTGTGGACGACCGGCGCGCGTCCATGCTGCTGTACGAGCAGGTGCGACAAGCGGACGCAGCGACGGACGGGGGCTGCTGCTTGTCGGTCGATGCGGTGGATGCCATTGTGCAGAAGCTGAGCGAGCAGGTGCCGGCCGAGGCGGTCGTCAACCTGTGTGTCGACTGTCGGGCGGTGCTCACGGTGCTGCAGACTCGCCGCGCGGCCGCTCCGTCGCCGCCTGACGTCGCCGCTTTCCACCAGAGCGCGAGCGATCTCGCACTTCCAGAGGACGCGACGACGATCCCTCCGCCGACAGTGCAGCCGCCACCCACGCGGCGATCGACCGCGCTGCTTGGGACGTGTCTGCTTCGCCAGTCGCTCGTCCTGCGCAAGGAGCTGCTCTCGGCCTTCCCGCCCCTCGTGGACGTGCTCGGACAAGCAGCGCTGCTCGCGCACTCGATCGTCGGCAACGTGCACGTGGGCTTCCACCTCCGGCAGCAACTGCACAGCGTGCTGGCCGCTGCTCCTCCCTCCGCGGCCGCGTGGGACTTCCACGCGCGGCTCGTGAAGCGGGTGCTGGCGCTGGAGCAGGACGTGCGCGCGGTCACGATCGCGTCGGCGTCGACGCAGGACGAGTTCTGGGCGCGGCTGCGCGAGGCCGACGCGCTGCTGACGCCCTTCAGCTGGATGCTCGCGCTAAGCCACGTCAAGAGCGCGAGCACCGGCCAGTTCGTCGTGCTCTGGCTCTGGGTGCTCGCGCTCGTGGACGCGTCGCCGCTCGTCGCTGCTGGTAGCGGTCCAGACGAAGACGAGGGCGCGACGAGCACCAGGGCGAAGTTTGTGGACGTAGCGATGCGGACGATCCGTTCGAGCTGCGGCGACGGCCACCCGCTCGTCTGCCTGCTGCTAGACCCACGCACACGAGGCGCCGGGCTGTCTGCCACCGGTCGGCGGCACGTCAAGTCGCTCGTTGTGCGCGTCGCGGCCAGACTCGCGCCGGACCTCGCCGAGGGAGAAGGCCGCGCCAAGCTGCTGGACCAGCTAAGCCACTTCGTGGAGCGCTCGGCACAGTTTGGCGACGAGATCGCGTGGGAGATGAGCGTCGGGAGGGACCCGGCGCTGTTCTGGGACGACTTCTCGGCCGACACGCAGGAGCTGACGCGCGTCGCGCGCTGCGTGCTCGCGTTCCCCGCCGTTGCGCAGGACGTGGACGAGTTCCTGGGGACTTGCTCGCGTGATGACCGGGCGGCGTGGGGCCAGACGTTCGCGGTGCGCCAGATCAAGCACCAGTTCTGGAAGAACGGCCACAACCGAGGCAGCTCCACCCGCCACCGTCACTGTGGCAGCCGCTCGGACAGCGTGGCGGACGCGCACCGCGAGCTCTTGGCGCCTCCCGTGCCCATGCTGGCGCTTGGCGGCGCTGGGATCGACGCGGAGGACGGAGACAAGCAGCTGCCGCCGGTGGTGCCGGCCGACGCGGCCGTGGAGGTGTTTGTGCTGGAGCAGATCCAGCAACTGGCGCTGCTCGACGACGAGCTGCTCGGGCGGCAGAGTTCTGACGGCGACGCAGCAGAAGAAGCCGCGGCGATCCCTATCGGCATCGACTGGTTCGCGGTCACGACGCCCGCGGACCGCGCCGCGCTCGAGCAGGCCGTCGCGCGCTTCCTGCCCGGCGCCGCGCTCTAGACAGCATGGGCTCTGCGTGTGTTTGTGTGGACGCATGGCACTCAAATCTACAACATGATGGATCTTTGGTCGGTTGTTTATTACTGTATTCGCGTTTACACGCCGCGCTTCCTCCTCACTCGAGCACGGGCTTTGGCCGCGACGCGAACACGAGCCGCGTGCGCGCGATGCCCATCACTTCGTACCGGACGGCCCGCTCTCCACCTGGCAGCTCGATCCACATGCTCCATCAGCCTCCATAGTTAACGCAGTCAGCCACACGCTACAGACTCGCAGACGCACCTTCCGCCTGCTCCTGTTCGCCGCCGCCTGCCGCGGACAGCTTGTGCAGCACCGCGAAGGGCTTGGCGAGCGGCGCCACCTTGCCCGCCAGGATGTGGTTGCCCACGCGCAGCGTCAGCGCGCCGCCCGCCGCGAAGCGCAGCGACCCGAACTCCGCGCCCGCCAGGCTATCCGCGCCCAGCAGCTCGCCCTGGAACTCCACCAGGCTCCACTCGTTGGCCGCCGCGTCCACGCACACGGGCACCAGCATCGCTCCTCAAGCCGCTTTTTGTATCCAAAACGCGACTCCCGCGCTCTTTTTGGCGCCACTTTGGCGCTATTTCACGTGCGCCACACTATACTACGTTCATGTCCACAAAATAGATGTTTATACGTTAAATAGTTGTTATAAGAACAGTATTTGAGGTTCACAACACTATCCTAGGGATCCAGGCGATTTTGCGGCCCTCCCCGGCCCTCCTCCCCCCTTGTTCCGGGGGTGTCGGGCCCAATTCTGTGGCGACCGACGGACTAAGGAGGCGACTCGAGAGGATGCTGGCGATCAAGGGACTGGCACGCTTCGCCGCGACGGCGGGCGGCCGCAGCGTGGCCGGTGTGCGCTTCGCCTCGACGGTGGGCGGCGCGCTGGACGAGGCGGTGGGCCGCCTGCCGCACAAGGAGGCGCTGCGCAGCGTCAAGCAGGACGTGCGCTACTCGTTCCAGGAGCTGCGCGCGGTCGTGGACGAGGTCGCCAACGGCCTCGCGGACCTCAAGTTCGCGCAGGGCGACGTGCTGGCCGTCTGGCTGCCCAACAGCGCCGAGAACGTGCGTGGGACGGCGCTCGCAGTGGATCTCCAGGCGCTGGAATTGTTTTCTGACCGCCCCGTGTTGGTGTCCTGCAGGTGATCACGCAGCTGGCGGCGGCCAAGGCGGGCCTGACGCTGGCCGTCATTGAGCCGGAGATCGCCACGGCCGAGGAGGTGGCCTTCGTGCTGGCGGACAGCAAGGCCAGCGGGCTGCTCTTCGAGCCCAAGATGGCCGGCCGCAACCAGACGGCCGTCGTGCAGCAGCTCCTGCCGGAGCTCGCCTCCTGTGCGTCCGCCGGTTCCTTGCAGCGCTGAACGTGGCCCCCGGTCTAACCGTGACTGTGTGTCTGTGGCTGTTGATGACGGTGACAGACCGCGGCAGCGCGAACGGGTTCCGCCCGAAGCAGTTCCGCCACCTGCACTGCGTCATTTCGACGAGCTTCGACCCCGTCGAGGGCGTGCTGCTGTGGAACGAGATGGGCGTCAACTCGCCCGAGCCGTTCGAGATGGCCGCGCGCGCGCAGGCCATCAGCGACAAGACGCCCCTGGTCGTCTCGTACTCGAGTGCGTCTCCCTCATTGGATCATGGATTGCTCACATACAGGAGAACCTAACACGAGTGCGTGCCTTGCGGCTGATGTGACGACAGAGGTGGAGGGCGGCAACCCCAAGAAGGGCGCGGTGGCGACGCACGGCGAGGTGCTCAAGCGCGCGGCGGCGCTGGCCAAGTCGCTCAAGCTGTCGGCGACCGACAAGGTGCTGCTGACGGGCGAGCAGGGCAAGCTGTCGGTGGCGCCGCTGGCCGCCATCGAGCACAGCGCGCAGCTCGTGCTGCCGGCGGCCGAGTTCAGCGCGCAGGCCGTCGCGCACGCGCTCAAGGTGGAGCAGTGCAGCGTCGTGGGCAGCGCCGACGCCTTCCAGCGCGTGTAAATCAGTCAGCAGCGGGCTGCTGGAGGGACGAGACCGAGGCTTGACAATCAATTGAGAACAAGTGTGCAACGACATGTCTGGTGATGAAACACGGGTGCTGTTGACCGTCCAGCGCAGACGCGGACAAAGCCAAAGTGTGCAATTATATAATCAACTCGCTTCGTGTCGCCCTCCTACCCACGGCACTCCCCACGCTACACGCACAGACCGAGAACCGACACCGAGCTAAAGCTGGGCCGACCCGTTGAGCGTGCGGCGGTACATGCTGCTGCCCTGCGAGCGGCTCGTGCGGTGCGACGAGAGCGCGGCGGGCGACTCGAAGTTCTCGTAGTTGCCCTCGTGCGGCGTGCGGTTGGCGGCCGAGTAGTGCGACGACGAGCGGCGCACGCGCGAGCGCAGGAAGCTCTGCGAGCGGCTGGCGCGCGCCACGAACGACGTCGTGTGCTCCTTGTCGCGCGAGGCCTCGTCCTGCTTCCAGATCTTCTTCTCGGCCTTGGTGATGATGGCGCCGTGCTTGGCGCTCGCGCACATGGAGAACATGAAGACGGTCAGCAGCAGGCACAGCCCGGCGAACACGAAGTGGCTGATCACGAACGACGGCGACGCCACGTAGATGACGGCCTGCACCGCGTAGTGGAAGGCGAACGACATGGCCACGAACCGCCCGCGCTGGTACGGCGGGAAGACCTCGACGGCCGTCAGCCACGTGGCGCACGTCAGGCTCAGCGCCGACGTCGTGAACTGCACGAACAGCGCGATCTGCGTCACGATGCTGTCGTCGTAGCCCGCCGCGCCGAACGCGCCGCAGGCCACCGACAGGCCCGCGCACAGCGGCAAAATGTCCTTGAAGATGGTCTTGCGGCGCATGTTGTCGACCGTCAGCAGGCTCAGGAACGTGCCCACGAACGTCATGAGCCCGTAGTAGATCTGCCACTTGGACGTCTGCGCGCCGCTCTCCGTGGGCATCGGCTGCACCTGCACGCGCTGCAGCAGCGCACTCGAGCTCAGCAGCGCAAAGGCCGCCTGCAGCGCCAGCACGAGCACCACGCGGAACGGCACGTTGAAGCGGTCGCTCTTGTCCACGAACGCGTCCTTGAGCTCGGCCATCTCGTCCACCACGTCGTGCTTCTGCCGCAGGCGCACCAGCGTCGCCTCGGCCAGCTTGTGGTCGCCGTGGCGGAACTGCCAGAAGGGGCTCTCGGGCAGGAAGAAGGCGATCGGGATGAGCAGCGCGGCCGGGATGCCGCCCCAGATGAACTGCAGCTGCCAGTCGTGCAGCGGCTCGTTCGTCCAGTCCTCCTGCATGGCCTTGGCGTTGATGTTGTTGATCAGGATGGCCTCCACCATGTACGCGAGCGCGGCCGTCGTGAGAAACATGAGCACGCCCTTGCCCGTCCAGCCGCGCATACAGATCTCGAAGTTGTACAGCGTGCACGCGACTGAGAGCATGGCAATGCCGCCGGCTGCCAGGCAGCAGCCGACCACTATCATGCCCGCCGACTCGACCCACACGAGCGCGCAGCCGGCGACCGTCACGACGCACGAGCCCACGATCGCGAGCTTGCGGCCCAAAAAGTGCGCCAGCGCCGAGCACACGAGCGCGCCGCCCGCGCCCGCGGCCGCGCAGAAGACCTTGAGCATCTCCATGTTGACCGCGTCGCCCACGGCCTGGTTGTTAAAGTAGCGGAACGACTCGTTGAGGAAGTAGTCCGAGGCCGAGTTGACGTAGCCGAGCGAGAAGATGAGGCAGCTCAGCCAGCCGTACGTCCAGCCGCCGAAGCAGCCCACGAGCACCGACAACGAGGCCGCGAACTCGCTGCCCGTGCTCAGCGCGCGCGAGAAGCCGCCGTTGTACATCATGCGCGTCTGGATCGTCGTCATGAAGGGCAGCGCCGAGAAGAGCAGCAGCGGGATGAGCAGGAAGAGCCCGACCACCATGTCAAACAGGAAGGCGAGCTCGCGCACGAGGCCCCAGCGCGCGAGCGGCAGGCCCAGCACGCCGTGCAGGATCAGCAGGTACTGCAGGATCGTGTACAGGCCCGTGAAGATGCCCACGGCCAGCGAGAACGACTTGAGCGCCGTCCAGTTGCCGATCGAGCCGGCAATGAAGGGCCCGCCGCCAATGAGCCCGACCACGACCAACATGTACAGCATCGCGCGCACGACCACCAGCTTGTTCTTGAGGCACATGCCGACCGCCAGCCCGCCGAGCCACAGGAGTGCGACGATGCCGCCGACCGCGACGCCCAGGATCCACATGTCGGCCAGGTCGAACGAGAACGTGAACACGTAGTACATGACGAGCGGGTGGCGCAGCTCGCGGACCGCGTAGGCCACGCGCGTGCGCCACGACACGTTCTTCATGAGGTCAGCCTCGTCGTTGAAGAAGCTCGTCCACGTGTCGTCGCTCTTGGGCCGCACGAGGTGGTTGCTGGGCAGCTCGTCCCCGTCCGCCTCGGGCGCCGCCATCATCCAGCGTAGCCAGTCCGTCACGTCCGCGCGCGTCTTGGCGAAGTCCAGACCGTCCGTATTGAAGAAGAAGGGTGCGAGCAGCCAGCAGGCGCCCAGCAGCCACACGGCGAACGACGCGATGCCGTAGTCCTGGCCCTTGGACCCGTACGACGCCAGCAGCGTGATGTTGTCCGGGATCTGGTCCGGGTCGTCGTCGCAATCGAAGCTCGCCGTCTTGCAGTACTCCTCCCGGGCGCTCGTGCCGATGCTGAAGTTGCCGTACGCGCCGAAGAGGATCATGAGCCCGAGCAGCTCGACGGCCTTGCGGTAGTGGGACGCCGCGTACTCCTTGTAGAAGTTGACCATCGTCTCGCGCACAATGGCAAAGCCTCGGCCGGTACCGCGGTACTTGGAGCCGCCGCGCATGATGGCCACGTCGTAGAAGTGCGCCTTGGTGCCCGTCTCGAAGATGTAGAAGACGGGCCCGAGCGTCACGATGAGCTCGATGAAGTTGAGCACCGCCTGGCGCCAGCCGTACTCGACAAAGAGCGTGGCGACCAGCGGGATCGTCATGAGCATGCCGAACTGGAAGATGAACTGCGTGTTGAGCACATCGGCCAGGTCGTCCAGGTCGCCCGTCGTCGTGATGGCCGACAGCTGCACCTCCTGGTGCAGCGAAATGTATAGCTTGGCGTACGCGTAGGCGAACACGCAGAAGACCACGAGCGCGTTGCAGATGTAGAAGCCCATGTGGCCGTAGAACATCGAGTTGAGCCGGAAAAAGTCCATGAAGGCGCCCATGCGGTGCGACTCGCGCGTCAGCGAGCTCTCGGCGCTGCCGTTCGACAGCTTGGCCTCGAACGCGTTGATCTGGCTCAGCGTCACGTCTCGGCCCTTGCCGCACTGCATAAACTCAATGTGCGTCACGTTCTCGCCGCGCAGCGCCGCGTTGTAGCCGCTAAACACGTCCTCCGACAGGTTGACGCCCCGACTGGCCTTCGACACGCCGCCGTTCGTCATGATGAACGACTTCTCGAACACGTCCGGGTGGCCGTAGTGCATGCGGCTGCGCAGCGGGTTGGCCATCACGCGCTGCGTCAGACTCACAAACACGAGCTCCTGCAGCGTCATGAAGTGCGCGAGCGACGACGCGCGGCCCGTGAAAATGTGCTCCTTCATGCCGATGATGGTCACGTCCTGGCCCTTCTCCGTGGCCGTGGCCAGGAAGTTGGGGATCTTGAGCGCCTCCTCGAAGTAGTGCTCCTGGTTCATGTCGATCGTCTGCACGTACTCGCCGCGCGTGAACGGCATGGCCACATTCTGGTTCTCGGGCTTGCCCTCGCCGACCATCGGGTTGCCCGGCAACTCGTAGCGGTACACCTCGACGATCTCGTCGCCGTCCGACTTGACCAGCACGCAGTCATAGCGCGTCTCGGCGCCGCTGCCGGGCGCCGGGCGGATCGTGTCCACGTAGCTCACGCGCCAGTTCGGGTACTTCCGCATGAGCAGGTCAATGTCCGCGGCGCGGCTGTCGCCGGCCGCGAGCTGGTCCGAGTAGATCTGGCAACTCGTCACGTACGAGAACTTGAGCCCGGCGATGCGGTCCATGTGCTTGATCTTGTCCAGGTGCGAAATGTTCTGGTCCGAGCCGATCTCCAGCCAGCGCAGCATCTTGAGCGCGTCCTCGTACATCATCATGCCGTGCACCGTGCGCGCCAGCGTCTGGCCGCGCATCGAGGCCCACAGCCGCACCTGCGTGGGCGTCTCAGCCAGCGCCTCCTCGATCGACGTCACGCCCACGCGCTCCAGGAAGTTGCCCCACTCGTCCTCGTGGAACGTGATCAGGTACTTGAGGATGCTCAAGTCGCGGCCCTTCTGCTCCACCTTGCGGAACAACGGGTTCGAGTTGACGCGACCGTTCAGCTCGTCGATAGAGTACAGCACCGACTCGTTGTAGTACGGCGTCACGACCGAGAACGAGTGCATGGCCGCGATCGAGTTGATCGACGGCATCTTCATGCGCAAAGAGTTGAGGAAGAAGCTCATGCGGCGCTGCGCCTCGTGGCAGCGCGGCAGCGCGTCCGCGGCGTCCAGCGTCAGCAGGAAGAAGAGCCGCGTCGACAGCGAAATGACGCTCTCGTTCGAGCTGGGTGACGGCGGCGGGTCCGAGCTCGAGTCGCGCTGGCTGATGCGGTCCGCGAAGATCGTCAGTAGCTGCTGCTTCTGGTACGTCAGGTCCGGCGTCACCTTGGCGAACACCGACTGGCGCACCTTGGACGCCATCCACTCCTCCTCGAGCATGAGCTCCACGCTCTTGAGCAGCGCGTCGACGCGCTGCACAATCACCAGCACCTGGTCGTGCATGAACCCGAATGTGCCGCCCACGGGCACGACCGTCGGCTCGGGCAGGTCCAGCAGACTCGCCAGCAAGTCGACAATGTTCTCGCGTACCAGCGGGATGTGCGTCAGGTTGACCACTCCGTTGATCCTTCCAGCCGACATGATCTCCTGGAACACGTTGACGACTTCGGCGTCCTGCGGACCCAGCAACTGCCTCAGGATCTGGGACGCAATGTCCACGCAGTTGCGCGCGCAGCCGAGCACGCCCGCCTTCTCGAGCTCCTTCATCAGCCGCCCGTCATCCAGGCGGCGGCCCTTGGCCTTGGCGGCAATGTCTGTGGCCGTCTGCGCCTGGCCGGCGATCAAGAAGACGGGCTCCTCGACCGCGCCAGTGTCCGAGATCTGGTACTGCAGGATGGCCGTCTCGCGGTCGTCCAGCAAGTCCGACAGGCGGAAGCTGCTGACGATCTCGTTCCACACGACGGCGAAGCGCAGGCGGCTGTTGGCGTCCGGCGCGATGAAGCTCGCCGACAGCGGGTTCTGCTCGATCGAGAGCTGCCCGCGCGCCGCGGCCGACACCACCTTCTCGTCGAACAGCTTGGGCGCCGCCTTGAGCCGCGCGACGAACTCGGGGATGCGCGACGAGTGGCCGATGCGCTGCCGGAGGCCGATGATCGCGCCAATGACGGCCTGCATGATGGCCAGCCAGATCTGCGAGTCGTACAGGTACACGAGGAAGACGGGCACCCACATGGCGGCCAGGAAGGCAATGTTGTGCTTCGAGTCGACGATCCCGTCGCTGTCCGTGACCGACACGTCATAGATCTCGACCGTGGGCGTGATGAGCGGCTTGATCATCAGCTGCAGGTTGAATAGGAACTTGAGCACGAAGATGAAGGCCCAGAAGAGCCCGTAGCACAGGAAGCTGCCCCATGTCTGGTCCATGTGCCGCCCAATGTACTGCTCGGCCGACCCGTCGAGGCCGCTGAGGAAGGCCGAGTTCCAGACCATGCGGCGGAAGAACATCTGCACGATCGCGACCAGCACAATGGGCGACATGTACACGATGATGAAGACCAGGCCCATGCTCAGCAGGTCGCTCGAGCCGACCAGCACCTCGTAGGGCGCCGCGTTGACGGCCGTGAAGAGCCCGAAGAAGATGGCGTGCCACACGAGGCGCACAAACACGGCGGCGGCGTACAGGAAGCGGCTGAAGATGCGCAGGCCGTCGATCCAAATGTCGAGCACGACCTTGAGCGCCAGCAGGCCGCTGACCGTCATGAAGATCGAGTAGAGCGCGTGCTTGCGGATGTCGCTAATGTCGTCCGAGAAGAAGCTCGCATAGAACTGGAAGCCCGACGTCACGTCCGGGTCCGACCGGTAGGCCACGTAAGCGACCGCGACCAGCACGTGGAACATGACGAGCAGGAAGAAGTAGATGCGGAAGAAGGCGAGCAGCGGGTTGAAATAGCTGCGGCGCTCCTTGAACGTCTTGAAGTCCTTGACGTTGATGGCGCCGGCCACGTTGCTCTCGTCGAACTGCAGGCAGCGCGGCGTCCAGAAGAACTCGTTCACGTCGTCGTAGTTCGTGATGTTCTTGTTGTCCAGCGCGCGCTCCTTGTTGGCCGCGGCCTCGCGCATCTTGGCCACGACCGCGTACAGCGGGCGCACCACGTTGCGCAGGAACGTGCCCTCGGGCACGCTCGGCATCTTCTCGACGCCGTCCAGCTTGGCGGCCATGCTGTGGTACAGGAAGCACAGGCACTCGGGCATGAAGCGCAGGTTGGCGCTCTCGCCCCAGATGAGCAGGAAGAGCGCGACCTGTCGCTCTGCCGCGCCCGCGGGCTGTCCGTCCAGCCCGAAGGGCGTCGCGCGCAGGAAGTTGCACCAGCGCGTGTAGTTCTTGAAGAACTTGGCGTGGATCTGCAGCACGGCCTGCTCCGTGACGGCGGGCGTCACGGCCGCGTCCAGCGCGCGCGACTCGTAGTTGAGCAGCCAGCACTCAAAGTGCTCCTTCTGGTTCAGCACGTTGCCCTCCTGGAAGCCGAACTTGGCCTGCAGCAGCTCGAACGCGCCCGAGCTCGGCCGCGCGTCCCTCGCGCTGGCCGTCAGCGGCGCGCCGCTCGGCAGGCTGGACGCGCCCTTGAGCCCGCTCAGCGGCGGGTGGTGGGCCGAGCCCTTGCTCATGCTCACGCCGCGCTCCACCACCTGGTCCTCCAGCGTTTGGTAGTTGGACGCCGCGCGCCGCCGCTGCTGCTGCGCGTGCGGGAAGCTCTGGCGCACGAAGCCCGCGGCGCCATGGGGCTTGTCCATGTTCATGGCCCGCCGTCCGTCCCCAGCTCACGTGTATATTACGCCTCGGCCCTCGGCGCTAATATAGAGAATAGACCGAAGGGAGGGGGGGGGTCCGTCCGGGGGGGGGATACGTTTCCTTCGCGCCTTTCTGGGGAAAATAACCAGAAAGGGGGGCGGGGATGGCGGGGAGGGGTCCGGCCGTCCGCGTCGGTCGGTCGTTTCGCCTTGTCCGCGGGCGGTTGCGGCCGGTAACTTTCGCTCGGGACCGGGTCGGGGACGTCCGTGCCGCTGGTATTTACAGTACTGTTGTAATGTATCGGGGGGTAAAAGCGGCCGCACGGGAGCGGAGAAGTGCCGCGGCCATCGCATCCCGTTTCTTCCCCAGCGCAGGAAAGTTTCGGGGCCGTTTGGGCCCGGGCGGACCCAGATGGCGGATCGCACGGACGGGCGGGTGGGTTCTATTGAATCTGAATTTTTGGGAAATGGGTTCTGGAACCCGCCTAACTCGCTCATATATCACTATCGGAAACGGCGGGGTCTGATATGAACGGGTCGGGTTTCGGGTGCCTCGAACTAACCCACGGGTTTGAGATTCAGAATCGACACGGAGGGGCTAGGGGAAGCCAGGCGCTCCTCGCGTCAGTTTCAGACGTTTTGCCCCTGTAAAGTACCGAAACGCCGGCCCAATCGGCGCTCCCCGGTCGTCAACTTTATCGAAACCTTTCGGTAAGGAATCGTCGTCCCGTGCCGTCCAACGCGAAAAATACTGTTGGCCCGGCAGTCGGAGACGCCAGATGGACGGGAGGGACGTGCGTACCCTGGTACAGCACCGTTGGCCCCCGATCCACGATATCCAGGGCATCTGCCGCGTCCGCGGGCATCCACATCACGTGGGGGCAAACCGCCCTGGAATTTTCGACACCCAGTGTAACCACAGTACAGTACAGTACATGCAAAGTAAAATCTTAGCGGCGCCCTTCCGGTAAAGTATCCGCGCAATGTATAGATGAGCACGAGCGCACAACATGGGGCTGCCTGTATCAACGGGTCGTGCCGTCGCGCGCTGCTGATGGCGAACAGTAAGAGACGCGGAGCCGGGGGGCTCGAATAGTGAGAAGGGGACGAGGCACGTCCAGGTACAGCGCCGTTGACCCCGTTGGTGGTCGCATCCAAGCAGTAGGCTTGGCATTCTCAGATACACAATGCACAACCCTTGAACTCCATGCAGCGCACGCGCCTAGCACCTGGTAGTGGGATGCGCGGACGGGACCTAAGTGCCTAGGCCATGAGGATGCCACCGAGGCCGAAGTTGATGGTGGCGAGCAGCATGTTGCGCATCTTGTCGGCCGTCGTGTAGGGCGGCAGCTCGACCGAGAAGAAGCACGTGTGCGCGACCGGCAGGCTGAGCGTGGCGTCGCGGCCGCTCTTCTTGGTCAGCTTGAAGGGCTGCGGCCACTTGCCGCGCGGCAGGCGCGAGCGGCCCCACGCGAAGCGCACAAAGTCGGCGCGCTGCTCGTCCGAGAAGGACGCCATGGCCTCCCAGAACAGCCGCACGGGCTCGTCGTGCTCGTTGTACCCGTCGTAGCGCGTGTGCTGCTTCCACACGGCGATGTCGATTTTGGGCGACCCGCACGTGAGCATCTCCATCTCCTGCCACGTCAGCAGCGTCAGCACGCGCGCGGGGAAGATGGTCGCGAACCCGCACCGCATCGCGTCCACCTGCAGCGCGCCCTCGCGCAGCCGGTAGCTCTCGGCGAGCCGGCAGTACTCGAGGCGGTTGCCGAACGTCACGCGCTGGCTCCGGCCGCCCTCCACGAGCTCCACCTCCTCGCCGTTGCAGTTGGAGACCGTGAAGCGCAGGTCGAGCCCCTCGAACGCGGCGTCGAATTCGTCATCGGTCGAGATGCCGTCGCGCTCGCAGCTGTGGATGCCGTCCAGCATCTGCACCAGCATCGCGTCCGTGCCCTCGAGGTCGCGGCGCTCCAGCGGCTGCCCGATCAGCTGCTTCCACACGAGCGACGGGAACGCGAACGGGAAGTCGCCGCGCGTGCGCAGCGAAATGCCCAGTAGCTTGCCCACAAACTCGTACATCTGCGTGGCCACAGGCGACGTGCACTTGGGGTTCGGCAGGTACATGCTGCGGTTTACGCCCGTGTCGTGCTGCCCGTTGGGGCACAGCACGAAGAGGCTAAAGTGCGGCGAGAACAGGTCGTCCACCATCGAGTTGGCGCCTTCGCGGTACACTCCGCCCCAGTCCACGCCCTCTTCCCCGCGGAACTTGACGCTGAACAGCCGGCCTTTGCTGTCGATGCGCCGCCGGAACAGCGCTGGGTCCACGTGGTGGAGCTGCCGGAACGCCTGCGCAAAGAAACATTGCGACACGGACGGCTCGACCTCGCGGTCGTCGCGCGACTCGAGCGCCTGGATGCGGTCCAGCGTGATGCGCGCCGTGTTGACGCTGCTGCCCGAGCTGTTGACGTCGCTCGCCACGTTGGTCGCGTCGATCGCGGCCTCCACGAGCGCGTTCTTGATGTCGAAGAAGACGCAGTGGCTCAGCTGGCGCAGGCGGTGCGCCATCGTCCACGGAGACTGCGTGTCGCGCAGGTCCAGCAGCGGCAGGCACGCCTTCACGCACTGGTTCAGGTACTTGAGCAGCGCAAAGCGCACACAAACGGCCTCGAGCGGCACGCTCAGCAGCTGCGAGCACCGCAGCCCGTCTAGCGTGTGGTGAATGCGAATGTCCGTCGGCTTGAGGTCGATCGAGCGCGTCGTCGTGGTGCGCATCTCGACGTAATAGTTGACCCAGTCCACGAGCTGCGAGTCCATTGCCGGCGTCCAGACGAGCGCTCCTTCTCCGTTCTCGTCGGCATCACTTGGCTCACGCAACCCGGGAGCAGGCAGCGACTTGCGCAGGTCGTATTGCAGCCGCTCGAGATCCGCGACAGCCACGCGCGCGAGCTGCTTCTCCCTCGACATGCCGGTCGCTGTCACCGCGACGGAGACGCCGAAGCAGCCGCGCGGGTTCTCGTCTCCGAGGAAAGTGAACTCGAGCGTGTCCCCCTCCAGACACTCGGGGCTCGTCGGCCAGCCATCTTCTCCGGTGTACGACCGGCCGCTACGCGCCGTCTCGGCGGCTTGATCGACCAAAGTTGAGCTGCGCATGGAACTCACTAGGTCCAGGTGGGCCGCGTCCCTCGTCACGCTGCAGCGCTCATCAAACGAGAGCTGGAGCGACTGGGCGCCGGCAAAGCTGAGCGACCCGCTGATCGCCGAGCCCGGCGCGTACGGATGCGCCGTCTGGATGAAGCCGGCGGCGCCGTACACGTCGAGCCAAATGGCCGCGACAATGTGCTGTGGGAGCCGGTCGACGTCTCCGAGCAGGAACTGGATCATCACAGCCGTGTCCTTCAGGTTGTCGGCCATGCTCTTGCGGTCCGGCGGGGTTGGAAGGCCGACGGGCGCCATCACATTGAACAATGACGCGTTGCGACCCGTTAGCGTGCGGTCGAACGCCTCAGTCGCCGACTGCACC
Organism: Phytopythium boreale; assembly: GCA_023338115.1. Lineage (NCBI taxonomy): Eukaryota > Oomycota > Peronosporomycetes > Pythiales > Pythiaceae > Phytopythium > Phytopythium boreale. The sequence goes on along the minus strand of JAADYG010000096.1, from coordinate 37,160 downwards.
GTGACGGACAGCTCGACGAGCTGAAGCAAGTGCGCCGACACGAACCGCTTCCCGCCTTCAATCTCGGCCTGGGCGCGCTGGAGCGCCAGCGTCGCAACCGACTGCATGGACGTGAGATCCGGGATCTCCGAGACCGGGAACGCTTCCGGCTTGTGCAGTAGCTGGAGCAGCAAGCGAGTCACGCGGCTCTTGAATGGAGCACCGGGCGTGCGGAGATAATACATGAGCGCGTCGAAAATGCGGCGGTTGTGGACAGCGCCGCGTGGGATCAGGTCGGCCGCGTCGTTGAGCAAGAAGTCCAGCACCCAGCATGCCCAGTCCAGTGACGGCTGCGTGAGCACATCCGCCTCCTTCGCCCACTGGATGCTCGCCATCGGCCGCGCTTGGAACCGGTAGCCGTAGCCGTAGTTCTTGAGCGCATCCTCCTCCGACGCCGCAAAGCGGAACCAGAACTGGTGGCCGTGCACGATGATGTCCGGCAACGCCTTGCCCACGACGACCATGGAGCTGTCGATGACCACGATCCGGTTCTCGCAACCTGGGTCCGAGAAGAAGGAAAGCGTCGTCTTGGTGCCGAACTTGCACCGGCGATCGAACACGATGCGGATCGACACGTAGCTGCTTGGCATACTCACGGTGCCCGAGTAGTCGCACTGGCCAAAGTACGGGTGCAGCGACTGGCGCTCTTGTAGCTCCTCCTCAGGAGACGACGTGCTGGTCGCTGTCAGCCCTGTCTCGGCCACTGTCGTAGTTTCCACCAGGTGCTTCACGCATTCTTCAACCAACACTGTCGAGAACGAAGTCGCCGCACTCTTGTGGTCCCCAGCGGCGTCGTCTTCAGCTTCCTTGGACTCTTCCTCTCCGTCGTTGAGCGCGCTTTTCTCTTCTTGTAAAGCGCGAATCGCGAGGGCGTGAAGGATCTCCAGCAGCGGCACGGTATCATCATTGGCAGCCGCCTTCACGTCAGAATGCGCTGCACTGGTCGAACCACGCGATTTCGTCATGCTTGCACTTGCGCTGCCGTGAGTGGAGACGGAGCTCCCGTGACGCCTGATTAGCGACATCTCTGGCGCCGCGACCAGCTTGATGAGCTTCAGGAACTGATGCGGACCGCCGGCGATGTCGCAGATGCGGCCAACTGAAACGGCGGACGCGTCGCTCACAGACATCGCGCTGAGCAGCGCGACGGCTGCGCGACGAGCGTAGTGCGTGGCGAGCGCGCCCTCCGTCTTGAGCGCCACGCTGTGGATGCTCTCCACGCCAGCAAGCTGCTCGTCGTAGATCTTGGTGATGCGGCGCACGTCCTTGGGCAGGTACCACTCGTCCTCGTACGCGCCCGTCTCCGTGTTCAGAAACGTGATCAGAATGCCCTCGCTCTCCGAGAACTTGCGGTAGATTCCGGTCTGGCCGCTGGCTTGCATTCGCTGAAGCGGGCCAGTCGTGGCGCTAACAGTCAGCAGCACGTACGGCTGCAGGTACTGCGCACTCAGAGGTGCGTATCCGCTGGAATCGCCGTCACTCTGCGATCCCCCTCGCGCACTCGTTGCTGCGCTGGATTTTGCTGGAAGACGCGCCAAAATGGGTGCCAGCGTGATGGGCATGACGTTCGAGTTGTCTGTCGATGACTGAGCTCCTGCAGCTGCACCGTCAGCTGACACGGCGCCTGCAGGCTCCAAGCCTGGGGCGTGCACCAACGGATCAATCTGATCGACGTCCTCCAGCGCGGCGCGATCATCCAGATTAAGAAGCTTGTCGGCCGAAAACTCGTCATCCAGCAGTGCCACAGTGTCCGCACGGTCCAAGTACCGGGTGCCATACTCCATCAGCCACTCCATCGCGCGATTCGGGTCGCTGTTCCACAGCTCGAGGGCGCGAACACACAGGGCCAACGGCATGCCCGACACGTTCATGAGCTCTTCAGCCTTGACTTCGATATCCGATAACGTGGAGTCGGCGCCTCCAGCGGCAGCATCGCGGCGAGCGGCGAGACTTTCCTGCGCTAGGCGCTGAGCGTTCTGCCGCTCCTGATAGGCCGCAGCAGCAGGACCCATGAGCCACTCGACCGCAAGGTTCGGGTCGTTTCGCGAATGCTCAAGCGCGGCCATGCACACGTCGAACTCAAAGCCCATCGCCGCCAGAGTTGACGCAAACCCTCGGCGGGTGCGGTACTCCTCGCTCTCCTCTTCATTCGGGTCGTCGATGGTCTCGAACTGCTCTCGGTTTGCGCCCTCCGCACCAGCTACATCTTCGTCCGGCAGAAGACTCTCTGGGTCTGGCAGCGCGCGGAACATCGATTCGCCAAGTGGCGAGGCAGACTCAATCAGACGGCACAAGATCATGCGCCCACGCTCCTGTAGCACCGGCAGACTCACGAATGCACTGAGGTTGACCGGCGCCAGCGCAGTGCCGAGCAAGCTGCGCGCGACCGACCGCCCAACGGCACTGGTTGTGATATGCGAGCCCGTGCGTAAGATCGCCTCAAGCGCTAGCAGCGCGCGTGAGCGGATTTGCAGTCGCCACAGATCGTCGAATGTGGTTAAGACGCTGGCCTCTTCCAGCGACGAGAGCTGGAGAATGACAGGCATCATGTCGACCGTCAGTGGCACAATGTTGCTCGGGAGCAGGATCTCCTCTGTCGGCGTTAGCGCCGTCAAGTGCACTTCTTGGACGTTGTGCGTCGGGTCGAACTGGTCCTCGGTCGAAAGAGCGTCAAAGACCACGCGAACGGTGGCGGCCGTCCCGTTCATCTCAATCAGCGTCGCTGACGAAGTGCGCGTGCCCGCTGTGGAAAAGTTAAAGCCGTAATCTCCGCCCGTGGCGTCGGCGGGGACGCTAGCCTCACCAGCAGCGGCAACTTGAACCTTGCCACCAATTCGCAGGGAATCCGAGTGCGATCCAAGCACGCAGAGCGCACCGACGGCTCGAATGATGGCCGCGCGCACTCGGACGTCCGACTGCGTCGAGTTGTTGATCGCGACAGTGACCGAATCCGACTTGCGGCGCATCAGGATGGGTGCGACCTTCTTGATGGCGCCGCACAGCAGCTCCGTCACGCGTGGCTGCCAGTGCGGGTTCATCAGCAGCAAACGCAGCAGCGCAACACTTTCCGACGCAGCAACCAAGTGGATCTGTCCCGAACGGAAACCCATTGGGTTGCACAGCGACTCCGTGATGGAGAAGCTGTTCTCCGCCTCGGCAACGAGCGCGTTGCTCGCTGGAACGCTCACTCCATGCGTCGGCAGTGGTGCCGCCGTGCTGCAAACCGACTCAGCGACTTGGTCAAGCAAGAGATCTACGAGCACCGACTCGGACCCAAGCACGGCGCTGACGTCGACGGGTTTGATGGTTTCGCTGCAGCAAATCCGACGCAGCAACAGCTTCACCACCCGCTGACATCGCGGAGAGGCGAATCGAAGAAGCTCCAGCAGCCCATGCAGCATCCGCCGGCGCGCGATATGAGAAAGCGCCGATGGGCGGTTGCTCTGGGAGAGCATGAACGAGATGATCCCGAAGAGGTGCAGCTCCAACTCGAGCGCCTCGAGCGAGCAGCACGCGCTCGGATCACTGCTCGACGCGGCGACGAGCCCTCGCATGAACTGCGCGCCGTCACGCGAGATGTCGCTCGGGTTTAAATGAAGCCCGATGCCGCGCTGTTGCACTGGCGTCGAGACGGATCGGAGCATGCGCTGCGCTCGCGTCAGCCCCTCGGTCTCTTTTGTCAACTCCATCCCACCCATCAGCTCCTTTTCCATGATTTCAAACACTTTTCGGTGGAACTCCATCGAGAACCACAGCGTTTGCAGCATCGGCTCCTCCAGATTCCGGTTGCTCGCAGCTTGCTTCGCTGCGTCGCTGGCAGCTTCAGCGCTCCGAGCAGCAGCATCATCTTCCTCGTAGCTCAGCCCTTCTCCGCGTGAGCCGTCGGGTCGCAGTCCACTGCCTCTTCCGGAGCCTGAACTATTCATCGGAGAGTTCACGGAGCCAAGACTGTCGCCTTTTTGAAGCCGCAGCTTGCGTCTGAGCTTTGCGCTCGTCGCCGCCAGCGCCGCTTCTTCTTCACGACGCTCGTTTGTCCCGCTGATCCCGACGGATGCGAGGAATCTAAACACGATCCAAGCGCATTTTCGCGTCTGCCGTCGGGCGATCACCTTGTCAGCACTGAAGAGGTCCCAAGTGACTAACAGCCGCTTCGTCTCCTGATCGAGGACTGTACGCGCGCTCTCTCCTTCGTCACCTGCCAACTCGTCGTCGTCTTCCTCATTCTCCATAAGGCCATCCCAGAGCGGAGCCATCGCCTTCTCATTGTGCTCGCACAGTAGTTTCGCCCACTTCACAGACGCTTGGAACGATTTGGAAAGCCGGCGACGAACGCGGCGCTGCAGATGAACGATTCCAGCCACCACGCGATCCCATCTCTCAGGTGAGCTGGCCATCTTGTCAAGCGCAGAATTCGCGAAGACAGGCACTTGGCTAGAGATCCAGTGGCAGCATGAAATGTTCGCGTGGTACCCGGCGTCACTTGTACCGCCTTCGGGCTTCGCGTGCGCTGGAATCTGGTCGTACGCGTGCATCCCCACCCCCTCGTTCAGGTGCCAGAGCGCCATCAGCTTGCCCTGAGACCGCCTCGCGGTCGTGTCCATCGCAGAGCCATCGTCAATGCCCAGCGGCGTGCTCAGCTGGAAGTCGCGCGAGATTTCGCGAGCACTTCGCGCAAAACTCCACACTCGAATCTCTGCGATGGATCCGAAGAAGGTACGCTGCGCCGCGACACTGCTCACTGGCGCGCCCTCTGCGTCCACTTCGCTCACCCAGCAGCCCACCCTAGCAGCACGGAATGTCAGGTTTGAGCAGACAGCGTCGTAGACCTTCTGGTTTGAAGGCGTCCCATTGATCACGAGCTGGACAGAGCGCTCCTGTGTCTTGTACACCACGGCGACATGGGTCCACTCGTGTGTCTTGAGACGATACGATGTGAACAAGTGCTCGCGCGGAACGTTGCCAGGAACGGCAACCTGCACGTAGCCGTCGACCAGTTCGAGGTACACACTACCGCGTTGCAGTCCGTTCTCGCAGCGCAGTGAACGGTATCCCGTGAGGTCAGTCGGGTAAACCCAGAGCTCAATGGTGAAGTCGGTAACGCTCCCGAGCGGTGGCATCTCCACGTAGCTCACACCATCAGGCTTGGACGCCGCCGTCGAAGCCGACGACGAGCTGCTTCCATGCGCCGGTGAGAGCGACGACTTCGCCCCAAACTGCAGCACCTTTCGGTTTGAAAGTCGCGCTTCGCAAGTTGCGAGCTTCTGCTGCAGCCCTGCGAGCATTTCCGAGTACAACAAAGACAGCGACGACGCAGTATGACGCGAAGCGAGCGCGACAGCGTTCACGGCATCTCCAGCTTGGATCTCATGTTGCTTCCACCAGCGCGATGGACACGAGTACGGTGGCGCACAGTGCAACAAGCCGACAACGTCGCGCTTCGTCAGGTATCCCGTGTGAAGCATCCCCCGCTGCACGAAATCGTTTGAAAGCGGTTGCCAGCACGCGCTTGCTTGTTCGCGAATGTCGTTTCCAGCGTCGCTTGACCTCTCTTGAGGCTGCAGAAGCGCGTTGTCCGCAGCCAATTGCCGCCGGACACCATGAATGGAGAAGCAATCGTGCAGCGTCGACAGGATCTGGGACTCTAAGATGAATTGATGGTCGCGCGCGTCGAAATCCAGGGTCCACGCGCAGAGGATCGCCTGCTTGAGCTGCGGGTCGTGTACGGCCTTCGAGCGAAGGAGCTGCGCCAAGTGGTCATACAGCCTCCAGAACGCGTCGTGCACAGGCTGGACGATCTGGCGGTTGCAACCTTCAAGTCCCTTCAAATAGTGGTGCCGAACGGTAGCGCGGAAAGTTTCCGCGACAATCTGTCCGTCGTTTAGCTCGCGCGACTCTTTCTCGTCGTCCGTGAACCCTCGCATGGCCGGGCGCAAGAAGATGATGGCGTTGTGGAGCGCCCCATCGAAGGAGAGCAGCGACAAAATGCTCTTCATCGCCTGCAGCCCGTATAGCCGAGAGTCCGCTCGTCGCCTTCGTCGCTCAAGCAACGCCTGCAGCACCTCGGGCGGTGCGCCAACCCCGTTCCGGATGTACATATCGCAGGCTTTCATCATAGCTGCGAAGTTCTCCTTGTAGCGGAACTGGTAGGTTGGGTCTTGGTCCATGTTGGTCCCTATCACCGATGCTCGGCGGGGACGACGGTCGCTCTCATCTGGCACGTTAGCATCAGACGTACCCGGGGCGCCTCGTTCCGTCGCGCGCTTGCTCCTCCATTGCTCTTGCGCGCGCAACACATCCACGATTCCCGCCCATTTCGATGAGTCTGACTCGCGGAGAGACTTCCATCTCTCAATCATTGGCTGGAGAGACGGTGGCGTGTTCTGCACACTCCACTTCTCGGCCAAGTTGCTCAGCGCTCGCTGCGAGTCCTGTTTCAGCCGGTCCGCATTCTCCGAGGGAGGGCAAAGCATGCACAAGAACTGTGCACGCTGAGCCACCTGGGTGACGAGGTCGTCAAACGTGCGCGGCGCAACGAAGCTGGCTTCGACATTGACACCTTCATAGAATTGGGGTGGAGTCTTTCCGGAGTCTTCGCCGTCAGCAGTCTGCGGAGAGTTTCCGGACACCACGCCTGTACTTTGGACAGCGGAATTGACGCCAACCGCGTCGCTTCTATCTGCTTCGTCTGCCTCCCGCGCGCGAAATTCCTGGCGAGATTTGATCAGCCAGTGCCTCAGCGTGATGATACGCTTCCACACGCTCACCAGGTCATCGGAAGGCATCAAATCCGAATGATCCGCGAAACCCGAGACCGTCGCGCCCAGCTCGCCGCTCTCGTCATCGCCCCTAGCCGGCTGGTACCCAGAAACGATGGCCCTGACTTCGTGATGGATGTGCGCTGGTGCAAACTTTACCAGCGCCGCGCAGTAGCACCGCTCACACGTCGGGAACGATCCGAGTCGGCTTAGAAACGAGCGGTCGGGGACTGACTTCTCCAGCCACGACAAAATGAAGTGCACCGGACTGTTGTCCGACACGTCGCTGGTCCATTGCTCCCAAAACTGCGTCTCGACCGGGTCGGACGGGTTGTTGGCAGATGATGGCGAGCGCCTCCACTTGTCTTGGCTCGCACTGGCATCAGAAACGCTCGACATGCGGCTCACCGATTCGCCAAGCAGATCAATAGTGCGTGCGTCCGCGTGTGACGGGTGCTGCTCACAGTTCAGGCGCATCGCTTCATTCCAGCTCAAGAGCTGTCCGCCAGCCGACGCACGGTCATCAGCGACGCCGCCACTCAGGAGAGAAGATTCGAGCCACGGTACCAGCTCTTCTTCAACGCAGTCGACTGGTTGTCCGGCGACCAGAGCGCTGGCTAGCCGCCCCGCAAGCGACGCGAGCGTGCTGTGTAAGTCAAACAGCCAATGGATACGAAGCGTGGTCTTGGCAACGCCAGACGGTCGAAGCTGCACGACGTCTTGAGTGCCGTAGATGGAGACACCCGCTACCAACACACTGGGTAACTGCGTCATGCAGTCCGACGCCGGTCGGAACGCGGTTGGTCCGACCGCAATACCCATGCTCTTCCCATTGTAGCCGAACGAGAGTGTGTTCTGGTCGAAATCCATCGTCAAGCTCAGGATGTCACCCGACGACAGCGACAGCCGCGGCCCGTACGGACAGCGCTTCCCTTGAATCCACACCGCGCCGATCGACGGCATCCAACCGATACTCTTGGTCCTCACGCCCAAGAAAGACGCCTTCACACGCTCTGTCGTCAGCACATCCGAGCACGAAGCCGCATAGTAATCGTGCTGCTCGCTCCAATCCACGCCGATGCACGAGTGGCCGGACAAAACACCGCCAGCACGCGCGCTCTTCACGATGAAGTCGATGGAATGCACTCCATGGAGGAACGGCGTACGCACGAAGCACGTCTTCCACGTATCGTTCTCTCCCACGCAACTTGCCGATGTCCCCGAGTGACTCACTACGAGCGCGTTCTGCTTGCGCTTGACGTTAAACTTGAGCAACGAGCTGCCGTGCAGTGGAACGAACCGCGGGATACTCGCGAGCAGCGACTCGTCGTCGACGAGAAACGTCGGTACGCCGTATGCAGCGCCACTGAGATTCTGCGAGTTCGGGAAGCCTGTCGAGCCGGACGCGTAACAGTCGCGCAGGATCTTGATGTACGAAGGATCATACTCCTCATCGGGCAAATTCTCCTTCTTGTACCACGGGTCGCCGCCATTCGCGTACTCCTGGGTCGTTAGACGGTAGAGCTTGCCCTGCGTCACCTTGGCCGGCGTCGCCAGTAGCTCTACAGCATACCCCAGCTTGTCCTTTCGAGACGCACCGTTCACGGTGACCTCAGCAATCAGCAGCTGCGTTACTTCATCCCACAATCGGATCGTATGTTCACGGATCAATCGCCCGCCGTTGCGTCCCGCGTTGACCGACCGGCCAAGCGCGATGACCGAGAACGAGCTCGTCGCCTCAAACTGGAAGCCGATTTGTCCTTCAAAGTGGTCCTTCTCGCCGGTGTAGAGCTGCTTAAACACGTTGTACAGCTGCCGCGTCGACTTCGTTCCGTGTGGACTGCCGGAGCCACTGCCGTCAGACGCAAAAGCTCCTCGTTCAGCGTCTTGCACTTCAATCGCCCGTGCTTTCAGGCTCAAGTCCAGCTGCTGCAGTCGGTAGGCAGATTTACTGGCAACTTCCAGCTCGGAGCAGTAGTGGTCTAGCGTCCCAATCAAGCGCGCCACCGTTGGCAAAATGGGCCGCGCCAGCCAAGTTTGCCGCCGCAAGAGGCATAGGCACGATACCATCCACGGCAGTCCTTCCGACAAGAGCGGCAGCCTTTGCGCACGCACGTTGGCCCGCAGAGCGGCCTCTTGTGACTGCAGTAGGAAGGCTTCTTCTGTCTGCGTCGATACCAGACACTCAACGAGGTCGCGGTATGTGTTGAGTGACAAGTCGATGAACTGGATCGCTGCCTCTTGAACCACAGCGCGTCGCTGGTGCCTTTGCTGTTCTTGCAGCTTCCCGGCACTGTCCTTGTCGTCCGAGTCGTCATCATTCGCGTCTTTTGCCGTCGTCTTTGTGTGCTCCACTGCTTCCGCCAGCAGAAACAGTTGATACGTCTTCAAAAGGTTCAGGGCAAGGCCCGATATGTCCACGCCCTCGTCTGGTTTCTCGCCGGCGTCATCAACAGCAATGCCTGCCTTGTGAGACTTCAGCACGACGTCGAATAGCAACTCAACTATTTGCTTGGTCACTGAAGCCGTTGCTGAGTGGGCGTCGGGGTCCACACTTGGTAGCAAGGATAAAATCCCGTCGCTTGATGGCGAGCCAAACTTCCTGAGGAGTGTCTCGAGGATCACGAATTGGGCCGACGCTCGATCGAGTGGTTGCTCCACATGTGCTCGCAACAACATCAAGAAGAGCTCCAACTTCTCGTTTGACGTGGGATACAGCACCGAAAACCCAGCCAAGATTGTCCGCGCCGCTGCCATCTGTAGCTTCTTGCTCACTCCTGACGTATGCGCGTCAGGTGAAACACCATAGATGTTGGTGAGCGATACGAGCTCATCACGCAGCTGAGTGATGACCGCAACCGGCAGGTCAAGATGTGTTTCCCCGGATGCGTCAACTGGATCGTATTGCTCAATGCTCGCGAGGTTGGCACTGATAATGTCAAGTACTGCGACGCACGCCGCTTGCTCCGACAGCTTGGAGCAAACCGCGTCAACAGCTGGCGCATCACCGATACGTCGAGGATGATCGCCGCTTGTGCTTCTGAATCGCTTCAAGATATCCAACGACAACAGGAGAACATCAGCCCCTGGCTGCCTCGCGAAGGGTTCTTCAAACGGGGTCCGAACATCGTCCGCTTTTGTGCACAGCAGCGAATACAGCGACGCGTCTTGAGCTTCCCGGCAATCGGTCTCACTTTTCTGCGAGAGCTTGTACAAATCTGTAATCTGGACAGTAATCGACGCTGCCAATTCTTCAAGCAGCGACGCCAACTGGTCCGAGTCGTTCCCGTCTGAGCCGTGTGTTATCGCCAGATCAGCATTCAACATGCCGGCTGCAAGGTTTGACTCGTCATCTCCGGCTGCGACGACCGACTCGACCTTGTCACTCGTCTCGCGCTCTCCAATCCGACAGATGGCACACACTTTGGACGCGCCCTTATTGACAAACGAGCACTCGCCACAGCGCCACTCATCCATGGGATACAGGCATGGCTCGACCCAAATAGCGTGCGCACAGTGGTTCGAACCTGGGCAGGTCACGCGAAGCTCGAGCATCCGTACGCCCTTCACACTCACTTCACAACTCTCGAGCTTGTGGGTGTCGGACATGCTACTGGACTGCCACAAGGGCTTCCCATCGCCGAGAACCGTGAACACCAGCGCAACACCTCGCTGAGAGAGCAAGTCGTTGTTCACATCATCGTTGAGCGCCACACCGACGCGGAAGCTGTGGAACGCCTCCGCCAAATCGTAGATGACGTGCGCATCTCCTTGCGCCGGCGGATGCGTTGAGAGTGAGCGCTGCTTGGACTCACCCTGAACAGAGATCAAACTGCTGCCGGGTGGGGCTGGGGTGGATGACTGAGGAGTCGGACGCCGTGTATCGGCGCTCCCGTTGCCTGCATATCCGAGATGCGCGCCTTTGCCGAAGGTGCCGTAGCCGACCGAGAAATACGACTCCTTCAAATTGGCGAGGTATACAGGTTCTTGTTCTGCAGAGCCAGCCGTCGACGGGTTGTTGTCCCACTTCTGGACACCCAGCAACGTGATCACTTTCCCCGACCCGTAGAAAGACACGGCTGGATACACTTCATAGCCCGCGAGGTCCGAGAACACCACGCCATAGTCCGTCGAGTTGATCTGGTACGACAGCGTTCCTTCGCTCATGTCGACATCAATCTGGACAATGTCGCCTGGGTGGACCTTGCCGATCGACCTATTGAGCTTGTGGCCGCGCGCGTACAGGTTCCCGTTGTATCCACGTAGCATCCACAAATTCGGCGACGAATCGTAGCCACTCACGGTCACCGGTAGGATCGCAGCGCCAAAGCAAGTCATTTCATCGTCGACAGTGTCATTGTCGAGTCGGAATCGCCACGATGCACGCCCGTAGGAGATACCGCAATTGACAGCCGCGTACTGGTAGCTCGTTTCACGCGTGCGCACGACCAGCCCTCCGTCCTCGACAATAACGCCAGACGAACAAACCGACGGCTCAAACAGAGCACGGACATTCCGCGAGTCACTAGACTTCTGGCTGTCGAGCTCACGCTGGATGCGGTACTGCTCCTCGACGGCATACGCTTTGATACCGACGCTCAGCAGCTGGCCCTGCGTCAGCGCAAAGCGGGCGATTGCGGGGCGAACAACAGCTTGCTGGGTACTCAAGTTCAGTAGCATCTGCACGTATAACATTGTCACGTGCAGCGACGAGGTTGCAAGCGCCCACGCCTTCAGCGCGACAATCGCTTCGATCGCAACGTCGTCGTTGCGGTGAGAGACCGCACCAAGTAGCCATTGTGCAACGTCCGCAAGTGCGCGCTTGGGGTCGGCAAAGAGCGCGTTCGTCGTCGGCACATTGAGTCGCACATGTTCGATGGCGAATACGGCATTCCGGTTAACTGTTGGGATGCCCCGCATGACGAGACGGATTTCTTGGCACGTTGCAGGAAACCGCGTCGAGCAGTGCGTCTTAATGACCGATGGCAACGCCGACGTCGACGTAGTCGAGACGATCTCGACGGACAGAAGTGGCACGAACGCCTTGCTGTCCGCCCGCCGGAACTCAATCTCAAGCGATCTTGGAACGCACTTGAGATGCCACTGAATCAAAATCGATGACACGGCCGGCAGTTCAGAGCCCTTGATGTTGAAATAGACCACCCCGGCCGCGGGGCGATTCGACTGCGACTGCCAGTGCGTGGCGTCGTTCCCATCGACCGCCAGCTCCGCTGGAAACGCGCGCGGAGTCGACGAGACCGATGAAGCCTCGACGTTGTCCTTGATGAGCGTGATCGCCTTCTCGGGCGGTCGCTTCGTAGGGCTCCAAAACGAAAACAGCGAAAGCACCGGGAAGCACGTCAGCATGCGAGACATTTCCTCGAACGGTTGCAGTGCCGAGTCGTGGTTATAGTCAAACGACCCAAGCAGCGCCGCGAGCGTGTGGATCGCGAAGTGGTGGAGCTTGTCACTGCTCACGGACGTGTCAACGGGTCGCGGCAGCTTCTCTCGGCGGTCCGCGCGCAGCACCTGACACGCGATTTTGGCGCTGTGCGAAATGACGGCCAGTCGGCGCTCAAGCACGTGTGTGAGCACGGGAGTGGGCAGCACGTCGACCAGCATATCCTCCAGGATGCGGACCGAGTCGATGTTGATCTTGCCCGATTTGTCGACGACGCCGGCGCTCATCATGTTGTTGTAGTCGCGCACGTTCTGGCGGCACTTGAGCTTGCGGTTCTTGTGCATGCGGTGCTCGGTCGGCAGGTCGCCGGCCGTGTTCTCGCCGCAAATGAGCGCCGAGATGAACGTGTCCTGCAGCAGGTTCTCCTGCAGCTGGGTCAGGTACAGCTCGCTCTGCAGGTACTCATCCCAGCTCCCCATTGTCGAGTACTGCAGCGGCGCGAAGCACACGGCGCAGGACCGCGTCTTGCCCGAGTGCAGGCGCGCCGGCTTGGGCATCCACCCGTCCTCCTCTTGTCCCCAGAACTCGGGCGCTTCCGGCGCCGGCGCCGCGGCCGCTGAACCCGCCGCCGCCGTGCTGGCGCCCTCATCGCCACCGTCGGCGCTCGCGGCGTCTGCGCCAGCGCCGCTGTTGTTCCTCGTCACACGCATGTCGCCTCGTACGCCTTCAGCTTCCTCGATAAACTCCTCGGAACTCGCCGCCGCGACTGTCGTCGTCGCTGGGCCAGACGCGGCGCCGAGCGCTGCCGGGGACGCCGGCGTCTCCCCCGTGCGCGCGATGGACCGGAGCGAGCGCGGTGTCACGGGCTGATCCATGTCGTCGTCCTCCTCCATGCTCCCCCCGGAGACGGAAAATGCGCGAATGCGGGGCAATTCACTTGGTTTTTATATGGAAACCGCAGGAAAGGACGCCTCCAGAGCAAGGGAAATCTTGTCTTGGGTTTGCGCTGCTGCACTTTCTCCCTCTTTTGATTTGAAGTATAGGGGACTGACAAACATTCGGAATCTTACAGAGAAGATATGCGACCAGAAACGGATCTCATTGGTTGAAATTGTAGGCGTTGTGTGTGGTTCGTGACGGTACGCTCCCTGTGATGGATACGCGGTAATTTGTAGCGAGATAGCAGCAATTCTTGATAAAATAGTAACGTTGGAGTCATCATTTGCAAGAACTTGACCAACGGGATCAGATGATGTGTTCTATGTCTAGTACGGTACTACACATGTAGCCATTCTTTCACCCTGTGTACCTGTTGGCTGCAACAACTTGGATACTTTAGCTACAACGACACACCCATGCCCGCGCCAGCACCAACAACGTACACGATCAGTCAGAGCATGGATACAATAGCATGGCATTGTCGTTGCGACTGCTCTCGATCGTTTCCCACTGGTGAAGCCGCCTCGGAGCTCGGTTTTCCATCAGAAGTCCCTCCTTCCACCCACCCCAACACGAGGTCAAAGATCTCGCCACGCCAGTCGAGAACTACCTCGATTCGGACCCGCCTCTCGCGTCGCTACGCCACGCAGCGCCCTAGTCCTTGTAGCGCATGTCCTGCTCGCCGAAGCCAATGGTGGGGAACTCGCGCACGAACGCCGTCACGCGCGCGCACAGGTCGCCGATCTGCTCCTGCGCCTCGTCGTCGCCCGCCACGAACTTCTTAAAGTCCGCGACCTTCTTGAACCCCTCGGCGCGCGCGCGCTCGTTCAGCTGCTTAGTCAGCTTGACGCCCTCGTCAATGAAGGCCGCGACCTTCTCAAAGTCCTCCTCCGTGCAACCGCGTGACGTGAGCGCGGGCGCGCCGAGGCGGATGCCGCCGGGAACGAACGCGCTCGTGTCGCCTGGCACCGTGTTCTTGTTCACGACCACGTTGCAGTTCTCGAGCACGAACTCGACGCGCGCGCCGTCGACGCCGCGCGACTGCTTGACGTCCACGAGAGCGAGGTGGTTGTCCGTGCCCCCCGAGACGATCTCGTAGCCCAGCTTGCTCAGCGCGTCCGCGAGCGTGCGCGCGTTCTTGAGCACCTGCGTCTGGTACGCGCGGAAGCTCGGCTGCTTGGCCTGGTGCAGCGCCGTCGCGAGCGCCGCGATCGTGTGGTTATGCGGGCCGCCCTGGAGCCCGGGGAAGACGGCAAAGTCGATCTTGTCCTGCAGGTCGTACAGGATCTCCTTGCCCGACTTCTTGTCCACGCCGCGCACGCCCTTGCGGTAGAAGATCATGGCGCCGCGCGGGCCGCGCAGCGACTTGTGCGTCGTGGTCGTGACCACGTCCGCGTGCTTGAACGGCGACGGCACGACGCCGGCGGCCACGAGGCCCGAGATGTGCGCCATGTCGGCCATGAGCACGGCTGAGTGCTGGTCGCAGATGGCGCGCATGCGCGCGTAGTCAATGTGGCGTGAGTAGGCGCTCGTGCCGGCGACGATGAGCTTAGGGCGGAACAGCGCGGCGTTCTCCTCGAGCCGGTCGTAGTCGATGAGCCCCGTCTCCTCGTCCAGGCGGTACGGCATGCTCTCAAAGAAGATGGACGTGGCCGAGATCTTCTTGTTGCCGAGCTGGTAGCCGTGCGACAGGTGGCCGCCGTGCGGCAGGTCCAGCGCCATGATGCGCTCGTGCGGCGCCAGCAGCGCCGTGTACACCTGGAAGTTGGCGGGCGAGCCCGACAGCGACTGCACGTTGACGCCCCAGAGCTCCGGGTCCAGGTCGAAGGCCTCGAGCGCGCGCTGACGGCACAGGTTCTCGGCCTGGTCGATGAACTTGTTGCCGCCGTAGTAGCTGCCCGCGACATGGATGGGCTCGGTCAGATCGCTAGACCGTCATGACAGATAGGATACGGTGGCGGGGCGTACCGCTGGCCGGGGTAGCCCTCCGAGTACTTGTTGGACATGACCGAGCCGAGCGCGTCCAGCACCGACGCGGACGTGAAGTTCTCGGACGCGATCAGGCTGATGCAGTTGCGCTGGCGCTGCTTCTCCTTCTCGATGATGTCGAACAGCTCCGGGTCCGACGCGTTCAGGTGCTGGTTTAGCGCCAACGCCCACTGCAGCAGACAAAGACAGCCGACCGCGTTAGCTCCACGTCGTGTCCAATGTATCGCTTCCACGCCTGAGACCGACACGGTATCTTACCTGCTTGCTCTCGGTGGTGGCGGCGCGCACGAACCGCGCGGACGGCGCGAAGCGTGAGGCGAGGCGGCGGCTGAGCATCGCGACAGTTCGAGTGTACAGTAGGCTGCTGGTGGTCTTCACGTCGGGGATCCAATCTCCAGAGACCGGCGGCTTCGATAGTGAAGGCGTGTGGCCGCGAGCGGTGCCGATGGAAGGAAGGAAGAGAGGATGTCGACGACGGGCGTGTCAAGGTAATACCGTACCCGGATTGGACGGATTTTACAAACCGTGTTTTGGGATAGAGGGTACTTCATCTTGTGTTTTGTATGCTTCGGAAATGGGGGATATCTACCTTGTTTTGGAGCTGTGGATTGGATGCGCGCTCGGATTAGACGAATCCGTTATGAGAGGGTCTGCCAAACTCGATACCGGTAGGTACTTCAAGCAGTTACAGCTCCTTACAATGTGTAGGAAGTATCCTTCAGTGCCGACTCAAACGATCGGATAGCATGATTAGCGACACCCCGTGGGTGATTATGGTCACCCCTGCTTGCTGCGTATGTCCATCGCTCTCCACCTAATGCCATCACGCCTGCTTCTTGACGGCCACGGTGAAGAAGCGCTTGAAGTTGAATACGGTGCGGCCGTCGGCCTGTTTGGGGTACGCGCGCGCGACGAGCTCGCGGTACTTGCCCGCAAAGCTCACGGCGAGCGGCGCGTCGCGTCCGCCGAGCTTCTCCAGGTACGGGCCGAGCCCCGTGGAAGACGTGAAGGCCGCCACGGGGTTGTCGCCGCCCAGGACCTGCGCGTACGTGGTCGTCCACAGGTCCAGCACCTCGGGCGCCACGCCGGCGTCGCTCAGCAGCTCGTAATAGAACTGTGGGTCGCGCTCGCACGTGACCCACCGCACGTCCGCGACTTGCTCGGCCAGGCCGAGCTGGGCGGCCGCCTCGTGCATGAGCTGGTGGCTCGGCTGCTCTCGCGAGTCGGGCATCTGGACGGCCAGCACGCCGCCCGGCTTGAGAAACGACAGCAGCCGCGGCAGCAGCGCCCTGTGCGCGTCGGCGCTGACCCAGTGGAGCGCCGCGTTGGAGAAGATGAGGTCGAGCGGCTCGTCCTCAGCCGGCGCGAACGACTCAAAGTCGACTTGGCGGTACTCAAAGCGGCGCTCGGCAGCCAGCGCCGCGTGGTCCGTGCGCGCGCGCTCCAGCATGGACGCGGACGAGTCTACGAACGCGACGTGCGCGCGCGTCCAGCGCTGCAGGAACGCCGGCGCCATGTTGCCTGTGCCCGCGCCCAGGTCCACGATGCGCGGCGCGCGCTCGTCCGGGAGCCGCGGCACGCGCGCGAGCAGCTCGAGCGCCGGCCGCAGCCGTGCCTGCTCGAACTGGAGGTACTGCTGCGGCTGCCAGGTCTGCGCGGCCGCGCGTGCCGTCGCCGTGGTCGTCATGAGGCCGCTTGGTGTGTTGGGCGGAGGTACAGAACGGTAATGGGTGACATGCGTATTAGCGATCCTCCATCATGACAAGTGAAAAAAAGTACTGGTTGAAGCGTCACAACTAATACTTTTGGGGCAAAGATCCATCTGAACTGATGTTAAAGCCTCTATGATACAGTCAACTTGTCAAAATTGCTACGGATCGAGGGGATCTTTGACCCTTCACATCTGATAAAGCTGCATCTACTTCAACGACCTCCAGCGTTTGCTGTCTATTTCTAATGATGCGATGCAGTCGTCCACCACTTCACACTGCGCGTTCGATCTCCAGGATGAAGATGCGGTCGGACACGAACGCCGGGTGCAGCCGCTCGGTGGGCACGCGGCGGGAGCGCAGCGCGTGGCGCTCGAGCTCGGCGAACAGCACGCGGTCGGATTGGACGCTGCGCGTCTGGTGCGCCATGAGCACGCGCGCGCTGGCCTGCGAGTGGCTCAAGAGCGTGCTCATGGTATTTACGAGCGGCGCGATCAGCTCTTCAACCCAGACAACATCCGACGCCAGGATCAGGTCGACGCTGCCGAGGTCCTTCGGAGGGTTGAACCAGTCCAGCACGCGCGTCGACACGGCGCTCGTCACCTCGCGCTGAGCATTCGCGGCGAGCTGCAGCGTCGTGGCCACGTTACGCGCCAGGTTCTCCATTGTGTAGTCTAGATCGGTCAGGACGACCTCCTTTGCGCCGAGCAGCGCAGCCGAGAGACCCACGAGCCCCGTGCCGGCGCCCAGCTCCAGCACTCGCGCGCCTCGGAGCTCCAGCGCGTGCGTCTCGCGGCTCTGGTACTCGAGGAACTTGGCGAGCACGACCGACCCGTCCCACGTCGTGAGACCCGTGCCCTTGCCCGAGTTGCCCACCTCGCCGATGAATACGCGCCGCCCGTCGATCGTGAAGCTCTCCGGGTCGACGTCGAACATGCGCGACGGCAGCGCCAAGTGCGCGTAGCCCTCTCTCGGAAACAGCTCGTGCCCGTTTAGAACAGCGACGCTCAGTCGCGCTCGTCGAGCGTGCGCTAGAAGCTCCTCGATGGCTGAGAGCGGGACGAACAGCTGCTGTCGAGGGTCGTAGAGCTCCACCGCGAGCTCCAGCGAGTCCGCAACGGTCTCGGGTCCGTGGTCAGCGCTGCACGTGTCGCCGCCGTTCCCGTCGCACTGACGACTCAGCTCCTGGACGATCCGCTCGCGCAGCAGCTTGGAAAGCGCGTCGATTGAGGAAGGAGCGCTTGCGACGCGAACGGTGAACGGAGCGAGCTGGTGGCTGCCGACGGACTGCCGCAGCTCCACCCGCAGCGCCATCGGCTGGAGATGCGCATCATCAACTGGCGGTTGTGGCGCCTGCGCCGTCGCGCTCATGGTCGCGACGCTAGGGGAACAGACGAGCGACAGCAGTAGAACTGACAGCAGCAGCGAGAACGAGCGGGGGAACGGCGGAGGCGGCCTGGAAGTGGCGGCGGCGCGCATTCGCCTGCTCGCATGCGGCGTTGCAATGGTCGATACAGTAAGTATTATTTTTTCTACTGTAGTACGATATGTTGATTTTAGATTTGTTTTGAAAGGTAATTCATTTTGGAAGTATTATCCATAACTCCAAGTACCGGTAGTACTTCGAAGTAAGTAATTTACAGCACCTCCCCTGATCGCCGATCATGTGAAGCTCTCGGCGATGAAGCAGATTGAACAGTCATCAGTTGAGGATGCATCGTCTGGGCAGAGGTAATGCATGTTTCGCACGTCAAAGCTTACAACACCAGCGTCGCAATGCCGAGTCAGCACATATTAACACTTACATTAGACGTGAGCGCGCTGTCGAGCACATCCACTTCAACCTGCTAGTCCTGAGTGCACCGGGTGCTTACTTCTGAAGCGCAGCGAGCTCACTGGTGACGGCGGACAGGTAGCGGTCGCAGTCGGCGCGCGTCGTCAGCGGCGAGCACATGAGGTACACGACGTTGCCGAGCGCGCGCGCGTACACGTTCTTCTTGCGCAGCGCCTGGATGAGCGCGCGCGCCTCGCCCGACGCGTAGCCGCGGTCCGCCGACTCGAGCTCGATGCACGCGACCGTGCCGATCGCAAACGTGCGCGCGACGAACGGCTGGCGCGACAGCTCCGTCAGCGCTTCCATGTCCCAGTACGCGCGCGTCCTGTTGCCCTTGGCATCGACGCTAGCCGTCGGCGTCTTGTCGGCGTTCGCGTCGTTGAAGATCTGGTACATGTCGAGCGCCGTGACGGCAGCCGCGCAGCCTACCGGGTGAGCCGTAAACGAGTGGCCGTGAAGCAGCGCCTCGTCCTTGCCGTCGGCGTAGAACGTCTGGAAGACCTCTTCGGACGCGAGGGTGACAGCGAGCGGCACGACACCGCCCGTCAGCAGCTTGGCGTAGCACGAAATGTCCGGGTTCACTCCAAGCAAGTCGCGAGCCGACTCCACGCCGAGACGCCACCACCCAGAGAACACCTCGTCGAAAATGATGGGGATGCCGCGCGCGCGGCACTCCTGCACGACCACGCGCTGGAACAGAGGGTCGATCAGGATCATGCCGCCCGAGCCGATGAGCACGGGCTCGATCAGCAGTGCACCAATCTTCACATTGCCCTCGGTGTCCTCAGTCGCGGCGATCGTCTTGGCCACGTACTCGCGGTACACGTCCGCCAGCGGGCTCGAGTCACGCGAAGAACTGAACGCGGAGTTGAAATCCGGCAGGGTTTCGCTGACCTCGCCGATCTCCGGATCGGCCGAAACGACGTACTTGCCGTCACGCAGCGCGATCGACGGTGTCTTCAGGAACGCGGCCTCCGGACGGTACCACGGGTGCTGCTTCTCGTTAAAGACGCTAGGTTCAGCAACGTTCATGACGCCAAGCGTGTCACCGTGGTAGCAGTTGGCCTGTGCCAGGGCGACAAGCTTGGCCGGAGAAGAGTTGGGCTTGCCAGTCGGCACGAACGCGCTGTAGTCGAGTCCGTGGTCTTTGACGTACTTGCGGAACGCCATCTTGATAGCCACCTCCACAGCCGTCGACCCATCGTCCGAGAAGTACACGCGCGACGCCCAGCCCTTACCAACCGTTTCGATCAACTTCTCGCTGAGCTTCAGAGCAGGCTCATGGGCGTTCTCCGGGAACATGACGTGGCCGTAGCGGCCGGCAGCATACGCCATGGCAGTCGCCATCTTATGGTTTCCGTGCCCGATGCCCTGCGTCCACCAACTCGCGCACGCGTCAAACATGGGCTCGATAGCGTTCTTCTCGGGACGGTAGATAGCGAACTCATCGCCGTTGGCGGCGTCAATCATGGACAGACTGCCGTACTTCTTGTGCTGCGTGAACGGCCACCAGAAGACGTCCTCGGCGCGCTCCTGCATGTGGCGGAACTTCTCCAGGCGGTTCGCGTGGAAGGACTGCAGCGCGTCGCTCACCTTGGTGAATATGGCATCGTGCTCGTTGAACCACTCATCCAGCGGCTCGGGCATCGGCGGCACCGCCTTCATGGTGAAGATCGGGATGCCCAGCTCGCTCGTTCGTGGCTCGAGGGCCTCGGCATTGTCCAGGCCGTCCTGCTCAATCAGACAGATCGCAGCGACGTCGTAGCCTCGGATCAGGAGCGTCTCCAGAGACGACATGGTCGTTGAGATACCGCCCAGCTTGCCGTCGCCAACCAGCACGACGGGGAGACGCAGGCCGCGGTACACGTCGACCTGGAAGCGCATGGACGCGGACGGACTGCACACGCCGCCCGCTGTCTCCACCAGCACGAGCGAGTGCGGGCTCGTCTCGCGGTGGACGTTAATGTCCTGCAGCTTGTCCGTGACCTTCTCCAGCAGCACCTCGTCCGTGATGGTGTGTCCCTCCAAGCGCGCGGCCGTATGCGGCGACACGGGCGTCTTCCACACGTACAACGTCGAGCAGTCGACGTTGCCGTTCTTGGTCTGCGCGTGTTTGGTGATGAAGGAAGCGTCGCCCTGGAACGAGTCGGGCACGTCCGGGTCCGTCCCTGTCTGCAGCGGCTTGATGTACGCGACTCGCTGCTTGCTGTCCGCGCGCGCGGCGCCGCGGCAGATGCCCGCCGACACGATCGTCTTGCCCACGTCTGTGTTGGCGCCGAACACCTGGAACACGGGCGTGTTGAGGCTCAGCGGCGCCACGCCCTGCGTGCGCAGGTTGGCCTGCTGCGCCGCCAGCGCCGCCGGGCCGCGCTCCGACTCCTTCAACCCCACGTGCATCAGCCGCCGCGCCGCGCCGGTCCACGCCCGCGGCCCCGCGGCGGCGGCGCGCATGCTCATGAACTTGGACAGCGGCATCTTAATCTTGTCCTTGGGTGCTGGAACGTGGTGTCACCCCTCCCGTGCGCGTCCTTTCTTGTATTTGATACAAGACGAAAAAGGAAAACGCAGGCACGTTGTCCCTCCTTGATTGACTTGCGCGGGTCGGATTGCGGAATGGACCGGAACCGGAAACCGTCGGTTGGGCAATGCTTATTGATTGGGTGACCATCACTCCTTGGATCCTTGAAATGTTACCTATCAAAACCCGGTAATTACCGATTGATAACCGGAGGTTACAGTGACACGCAAGATAAAGTATGAGAGAGTATGCTGTCTGTCAAGGCAGCGCGTCACGCGCATGATTGCTCGCACCAGCACGTGTCACACGTGACGTCACTTGAAAACCTTTCCAACAGCATATTTTTGTTAAACCAGCACCAGCTGTTTTGTGTGCATAGACCAGCGTCGGCTAGGACATGCTGTTTGATGAGTTCGCTTGCGTCTTGGGCGGCGGCGGCGGGTCCACGAACTGCAGGCGGCTATGGCGGCGCAGGCACTTGGTGCCGCAGTAGACGAAGGCGAACTTGGTGAAGTACTCGCCCTCGATGGGCTCAAAGTCGCGGCGGCAGATGCTGCACTTGATGTAGTTCTTGGGGATCTCGGGCGCCTCGGGCGGCGTGTACCAGCTCAGCAGCGCGACGGGGTTCGCGCGCACGAGCTGCGACCATTGCGGGCCTGACACGCCCAGCTGCATCAGACGCGGCTTGAAGAAGGCGAACAGGAACGTGTAACCGCCTCCGCCGTGGCGACGGTACTGGATGCGCTGGTGCACGTTGGTCGACACGAGGATCTGCTCGACGCGCTGGTGCTCGAGGATGAAACGAGCGATCCACTTGGAGATCGTGCTGTCCCGCGGCGGTTCCTCATTCCTGATGGTCGACGCGACATTGGAGTGGGGATGGGTGCCCATGACGTCACTCACAGTCGCCAAGCCAATCATGTCGAAGAGCACGGTGACGCCGAGCTCGAACAATCCGAGCAGGAACTTGAAATCGGCCCCGTCCGTCCCGCCTTGACACCATTGGTCTGCATGACACACAACCAGCTTCTTCCTCTCCGCGCCAAGCTCGATGAGAGACCTCAGCCACGAGACCACAGACTGCTGGAGAGCCTCAACCCCACGCTCAGGAGGGGTGGAGAACGAAAGGTACAGCGGCGCGTGCGTTCGTTGTTGAGCCTGCAAGTACATCGAGCGAATAACGTCAGATACGGCGCACAGTCAACCACCAGGGCCACACAGCGCAATTCCATGGTGCGTACCAGAGTGAGCCCACGCGCTAGAATCAGCTCGTGCGGGCCAAGTTCAGTGCCACTGGCGGGGATAATCTGGTAGATCACGCCGGCGCACACTCCCGCCCCCTCCGTCCTTAGAGCGCCAGCGTCCGCCGCGGCTCCGATCCCGAAGACGAGCTCCGTCTCGAGTGTCTTGGCGATTCGCTCGCTCTCGCCCTCGCCCCCGCCCTGGATCTGCGCGTCGTAGGTCGTGCACATGACGAGGTGCAGCTCCAGCTTTTCAGCTAGGCGAACGCGCTTCGCACTGAACGCGTCGCGGGCGTCACAGGGGAGCGTAACATCAACCACCAGCGGCCGCGCGCCGGCGGCTGCGAGCTCGATCAGCGGTTCCAGCTCCCGGAACGCGTCGTCCTCCTTCTCCAGCCGGAGGTTGACGCCGCCGCGGAACCACGGGTCGCGACGGAAGTGCTGCAGCTCCTCCACCCGCACAGTCGCGTCCACCGAGTCGGCGGCAAGCGCGTCGTCGCCTGCGATGCGGTGCAGCACGTGCTCGTGCGGCAGGACGGCGCCCACGGCGTCGCCGGCCACGGCGCCGAGCACCGATCGGATCATTATTCACCTTACCTTTGTGCAGTGAACCTGTTGCAATGACAAGGTTAACTGGTTTGTCAGATATTGTTCGATGGAGGTTGTTGATATTTGTTACGAACACCTTACCCACGATGACAAGCATCAATCAACACAAACACACGCCACCATACAAAATCCAATACAAACGCGCCATGAAGGGCCAAAATGCTTCGTGTTTGTGCCAATTGCCATGCCAAATCGACCGCCGCCGCGCCGCTACCGCTTTCTCCTCGACGGAGGAAGCGCACAATAAAAAAAAAGAGTGGACCTTGCGCGCCACGTCGCCACCTCCTACGCGTGCATTGCGTCTCTGTGTTCGGCGACTCGGTCGCCCTCCTACCTACCGTATTTACATAAGTTTCCACTACGACTATGCCGACCTGGTTGCGACCCCGGGCCGACTGGTGGGCGTCGACGCGGCGGACGCGCCCGCGGACGGCGACGGGGGCACGCTGCCGCCGTCCACCGACATGCCGTCCATGGACACGTCGTCGAAGTCGGGCTCGCTGTCCGACTGGCCGCTCAGTTCGTCCAGCTGCAGCGGCTTGGGCTGGTGGATCACTCGATGCGGCTGCGGGTGCGGCACGCGCTCCTCCTCGCCGTGCCGACTCGCTCGACGCCGCAGCACCGGCCGCATCTTGTCGTCATCGTCGCTGCCGCTCTTGGCGTCGCCGTCCTTGCCTTTGCTGCTGGCGCCCTGCTTGTCGGCGCTCACCGGGTTCTTGGACGGCGAGAACTTCTTGAAGAGGCCCTTCATCTCGCGCTTCATCTTCTCCAGGTATTTGAGGTGTTCCCGGTGGTACTCGGCCGTGAAGTTGGCAATGTGCGACAGCAGCACGTCCAGCTCCTCATCCGTGCCCTCCTCCTCAAAGTACTTGAGAAAGTGCGCTTTCTGCAGTAGCAAGGGATTCACACACGTCAGGGACTCTTTCCAACGCGTGATACAAAGTGGCAAGCAAGCCAAAGCAACGTACGCTCTCGTCGGCCTTGTTCAGCAGCTCCTGCAGCACCCCGAGCTCGTGCTCGCACTCGGCCGCGAACTTCTTCAAGATCGACGACGACATCTCAAGCTCCGGCGCGGCGGCCGCGGCGGACAGCGTCACCTCCCGCTCGGCCTCGGACAGGATCGTCTTGCAGCCGGCCTCGAGCGCGTTCATCTCGGACGTGAGCGAGTGGAACGACACCTTGCTGCACTTGGAGATGAGGTCGATCTCGTCGTAGAAGCGCGCGAGGTGTGGCACGTCGCGCTCGATGGACTGAACGACGTATTGCAGGAACGTGATGCCTCCCACGAACGCCTTGGTCTGCGAGAACTTGACGAGCGAGCCGAGCGAAAAGCCCTCCACCGCGTTGTTGGCGTCCGTACCAAAGTTGAGCAGGTTGCCGATCTGAAGAATATAAATAAATAGTTGACGCAGCCCCGCACTGGAGCACACTTGGTGCACGCCGTTGATGACGAGGTTGATGCTTTCCCTGCGCGAACCCAAAGCCAGAGCGTTAGCGTGTGCACATGGCAAAGGATCATGAGCAGCATGACGTCAAGCAAACGTACTTGAGTTCCTTCACACGCGACGGGAACTCCTGCTTGAATATCAAGCAGCCGAGCTTCTCCTTGCAGCGCGGGATATTTCGCACTTCCCACAGGAACTTCTCGCCCTGGTAATCACAGTCAAGCAAACAAACTAGGTCAGCGGAACTCCCCCCACACGCACACATGAACAAAGCAAACTTGGTCGTACCGATCCCAGGGACGCCATGTCGCCGCTGTACTTGTTGATGGCCTGCTGCTCGTTGGTGTCCGGCCACATGTCGATCAGCGACTGCAGCTGCGCGGTCGACAGGACGGACGGGTTCATGCACAGCAGCTCGCGCTTGAGCTCCGGGAAGCCCATCTTGACGCGCGCCAGTGTGATGGCGATGTTCTGCGACTTCTTCATGTCGATCAGCGCGATCATCGGCTTTTTCTTCGTGGCCGGCGACGTCCCCTTGCCACCCACCCCGGCACCAGCAGCGTCGCGCTTCTTGTTGGCCTCCGACATGTCCTTCACGAACAGCTTCTCCAGCATCTCCTTGCTCTCGGTAGAGATCTTGACCTGGCTCAGCGTCATCTCCGACGACAAGCCCCACAAGCTCTCGCGCGGCACGTCCGAGTCGCGGCGCTGCTTCACTTCCCAGTGCAGCTTCTTGCGGATCGACTCCTGCCGCCCCAACTTGGGCTTGACGGGAGTCGCGGCGGTCGAAGCACCAGCGCTAGTGGTAGGCCGGCGAGGCCCATCCAGCTCCTTGGGGTCGACACCCGCCATACGCATCTTGTGCTCGACGGCGCCTCGCGGGAGGCCCATCCGCAGCATCTTGAAGTACTTCTCGAACTTCTTCTTGTGCGCAGCGATCTCTTCCTCGGACGGGGCCTGGTTGTTGCTCGCGCGCCGCTTCGGCGGGCCCTGCAGCCAGTTCGGGTCCACGCCGTCCATCTGCATCTTGTGCTGGACGACGGTACGCGGAAGCCCAACCTTGAGCATCTGCAAGTACTTGCCGTGCTTCTCGTTGTACTCCTTCAGCTGGGCCTGGTACTCGGCCTCGATGTCCTCGTCCTCCGAGCCCTCGCTCGACGTCGGCGTGGACTCAGTTGGCTTGGGCGGCAGCGGCTTGTTCGGGTCGCAATCCATAACCCACGGGTCCAGACCGTCACGCTGCATCTTGTGCTTGACCACCTCCTTCGGGTGCCCGAACCTCAGCATCTTGAAGTACTGCTGGTACTTGGGATCGTCCTTCACGGCGACCCCCGCGCTGTCACCGGCCGGCTCCGAAGCGCCCGCCCCGTTCGGCGGCTGACCGCGGCGAAGCAGCATTTGCTCGAGCGGGTTCTTCGGGGTCGTCTCCTCGCCTGCAGACTGTGCCGACTGCGTGCGCTTGGCGAGCATCTGCGCGAGCGGGTTCGCCTTTTCGCCGTCGTCGCTGCTGCTGTTGTTGTCTGCCGGCTTGCCTCGACGCGCAAGCATCTCCGACAGCATGTCCGCGCGAGATGCCGGCTTCTTGGGCGCCTCCTCTTCTTCCGCCGCTCCTGCTCCACGCTTCTTGAGCATTTCCATCAGAGCGTTCCGCCCGTCATCCTGCGACGGCGGTGTGCGCTTGGCGCTCGGACTGGGCGTCCCAGCGCTTCGCTTGTTCAGCATGTTGGCAAGCGCGTCACGCGTCTCCTCGCGGGTCATTTGGTTGTTTCCTGCATTATCATCGTCGCTGTCCTCCTTCTCGGGCTCCTCCGCCTCCTGGTTATCGGGCGGCGAGGGCGTCGTGCGGCCGCTGCCGCCTCCTTGCCGCGCCGCCAACAGATTGGACAATGCGTTCTTGAAGCCGGCGTTGTTCCCCGTCGAAGGGGCTCCCTCGTCCTGCTCGGGCGTCGCCTCTAGGGGCGCTCCCTGCGGTCGGGACGTCCCTGACGACGGCGTGTTGCGCGCGATCAGCTCGCGGATGTCGATGATCTTTTGCTCCGCGTGCGCGGCTTTCTCCATGTCGGTAATGTGCAGGAAGAAGTCCTGAATCTTCTGGTTGTTGTTCCACGGCGACGGCGCCATGGCCATCGACCGCCCGGTCGACGTCGTCGGCGCCGTCGAAGACGAAGAAGAGCCCGAGGAGTTCGCCGCGTTCTCGTTTCCCTGCTGCGACGTCTGTCGCCGGAACGTCGGGCGAATGCCGCCCGCGCCCAGCATGCCGCCGCCGGGCACGCCCATGGGGTTGCTGGCCGTGCTCGCGCCGAGGTTGAGCGGCAGCGGCAGGCCGAACTTGAGCGCTTCCGGCCGCGCCGGTCGGCCCATCATGGCGGGCGACAGGTGCGGCAGGATCGGCGGCGTCGCCGACGGCCCGAGCACCGGCGTCGTCGTCGCGCGGCTGCTAGTCGCCGTGGACGTCGACGTCGTGGTCGAGGACGCCATGGTCATCATGGACGCGCCGCCCAGCGACCCGAGCGTCGGGAGCCCGCTCGTGTTGAGCGCGTTCTTGTCGCCGGGCCCATTGTTGGTCATCAACTGCGAGATGAACGATGGCGCCATCCCTCAGCGAGTAGTCGGTGGTAGCTAGCGGCTCGCTTGCGTCCGCGAGTCGGCTGGTCCCCTTGAAAATAGAGAGAAGAGTCAATACAAACGCGAGGTGAAAGGGCTGGCTGCTCCTCTTCCTCGCTCGATCGAGCGCGCCTGCCTCCGACGGTCCCCGCGCCCGACGCCGACGCTGTTCTCCGCGCTGTCCGTCTGTCCCGAGCGTCCGTCGAGAAAAAAGGGCCCGCTGTCTGTGTGTGCCGTCCGTCTAAAGGAAGAAGAAGAAGGCGAGGACCGAACGCCCAGGCTTTCCTTTTTCCCCTCGCCAGCAGTGTCCGAGAGTGTGTATGCGCGCCTTCTCCTCCGTCCCCGACTCGCCGAGATCTCGCGCCGCCGATGGCTGCGCGTCTGTGCGAAATGGATACGCGAGGACCGAGAAGAAGAACTGGTTACTGCTCGTTCTCGCCCCGTTCCCCCCTCTTCCGGTCGGTCGTCCGTCGATCGGTCGGCGGGTGCCCAAAGCTCTTGTGTACCGGTACCGGTAATACCGTCGGGCAGGCGGCGAGAAGAAGAAGATGGAGCGAGAGTTGGATGCCGCGCTGCTCCTCCCGTCCTTCTCTCGGGCGGCCGGCGGTCGCGTTCTTTCTCTCTCTTGCTCTGAGAATTGAGCGCCTTTCGCCACCACCCGACAACCAGCGGGCGGCGCGGCGTTTCTTTTGCGCGTTGACGGTACTTACTGTTCAGTCCACTGTGCTGCACTCACGGGGAAAGCTTCCCTTTCTCTCGTAGGGTTTTCGACCGGCGTGTTTAGCTTTTCTTGTTTCTTGTGTGTGGCTTGCAACGTGGGAAATAAGCGAGCGGATGGCTAAATTTTGTAATTTTTGGCCGCCTTTTGACTGCAGAGAGAGCAGAAAAGAGGCGGAGGGTGGAGCGTTTCTTTTGCGCTTCAAATGGTGAGGAACTTCAGCCCCGCGCATAGCTGGGACGCTTGAAACCATAGTGAAACCAAATGAAATGAGCGACGTGTACCATGGGCACGAGGGGTAGGGGACACGTGGGCATTTGCGCGCGGCGATAAAACCTTGATGAAAGCGAGGTTTTACCAGGAAAGAAGTCCAGCGAACCAGAAAATAAGCTGGCCGCATCGCTGGATTAGAGGGTGGAAAATGGCGTTTCTCCTTCATTTTTGCGAAATTGTGGTTGGTGTTTTCGTGCTCTATACTTTTTGAAAGTCATCTATCAAGATTCAAAACCGCAAAAGAAAAAGAGAAGCTTGCGAGAATTTTGGAGCCGGAAACCAAGACAAAGATCGGCCAATTTGCAAGATGCGAAAAATGAGGATTTACCGCACCGTATCACAAGAAATCGAAAATAGAACGGAGTTAAACCGCGCGTCTATTTTCCCGCGATTTTCTTAGTCGAGCCAGAATCTTAGGCGACGATAAATATAAAACGCTGCGAATTGAGACGGAAATCGGGGTCGGGTAGGAAATTGGCGCCGCCTACTTGGCGTGCGCGCCCGCACTGCCACGACCTGGCTGCCAAACGCAAGCCCTGGATATGCGAAAGCGGGTTTCTCCCCACAACTTTTTTGCGGCCCAATCTTCAACGGCATAAAATGACGCGCCTTATCCCGTCGCTATTTCTGCTGCGCGTCCAACAAACGGCGTCAAATGCGCCCTTGACGTCTCACGAATTGACATGTTCTCCCCCGTGTCGACGACCGCACCGACCGACCGCATTGAACAAACGCGCTGGCGTGCTGCTGATTGTAAAACAACAACGAAATGGGGAGAATTGTCACTTCGAATGTAAAATACAAAGGGGCACGTTCTCAAATTCCTAGGGCGGTTCCTCAGTCGCCGGTGACCCGAGCGCCCGTGAGTCACAGTGCGTATCTTTGACCCAAGCTGACACGGCATGGCAATTGCGAGCCACCAAGTTTAGGTGTTTTCTGCTCTGGTTTCATGGAAATAAGACCAAATACTTGCCGGACTGAAAATATCCAGCTGTTGAAAATACCGGGCAGCAATATTTCGCTTTCACTACGGTACGCAGGCTGTCCCACCAGTGATACAAAGTGATACTTCTCCCGCAGGAACTTCAAGCCGATCGACGGCCGGATTTGCCGCCGCTTGGGCGTGGATTCCCCAACATTTAACAGTGCACTGAACAATATGTCTGTTGCTTGCTTGGTGGTGTCGTTTGGATCTTTCGGCGGGGTCCGCGTGTCTGAATTGCGCAAGCTGATGCCCAGGCACGACACTGCAATCGCGCGACGGGAACTTTTCCTGACTGTTCGGGCGATGATATGTAGGATCGCGCGAGCGCGATGGGACCTGTAAATGGAGCGGGTTCCCTCATCACCTTGAAGTTCTCCATGTATGGGTTTGCAAGCTGTTCACGCACTGCTGTGACAGCGCCGGAGGCCACGTGAAGCGCGAAGGATTAGCATGACCAGGCAGACACGACGGCCCGGCGTCGGCCGCTTCTGTTCACTGTACTGTACAATACCAAATTCAAGTTGCGTGGCGCGCGCGAGCTGGTCACGTGCGGCTTCCGCTTCAGACTGGCAGAGAACAGTGCAGTGTACGTACTGTACAGTATGTAGCGTGTGGGTGCAGTCGATCAGGTGGAGGAAGCCAATGGAACATGTAAAGAGCCCGACCGAGGCAGCGGGCAGTCCATGCGTACAAAGCGATCACGAACATGTTGAGGGCCAGAGCTGAGTTCGTGTGATATAGTAGGTAATACAGTCCCCCTTCCCAAATTCGACACCACTCTAAACCAATATCCTGTTGAGATATACTTTTGTGTACTTCGGCTTCATACAAATTGCTTTACCAAATGATTTCTAAGTGTATTATGTAATGACATAATTTATTTGTACTACCGTGTCGAATTTGGGAAGGGAGACTGTACTGTACAGTGCTTCATCCAGCCACGGATGGATTGAAAAGCTCAGCTCACATCTCAGACGACTGGGCGTATTGCAGAGAATATCAGTTGAACCTGCGCCTTACGTCCGCGTTTACGCCCTGCACGCTGGTCGACAACGAGTTCCCAGATATCTCGCCACGTGTTGGCTTTACCGATGGCGAACTGTAAAAAGCATGGGGTGGTGGGCTGTCCTGTCGTCTCGCCTCGCCTCCAAGCAGCAGAGCGAGCGAGCGTACGTTCTGAGCGCTTGGTACTGAAGGTACTCGTGGCCAATGGGAGCTGCTTGCATGGGAGCTGCTTGCTCCGCGGCAGCCTGGTGGCAGCATCCCGGTCTAATCGAGTGCATTGGCGCCGCATCCTCGTGCAGTGGCTTGCTGGACGAAAGCGCGGCTGTGTGCAGCTACAGGATACTGTACCGCACGGTGGCGATCGGAACCTTTCCGGACCGTTCTCTCTCGGTCGATGGTCGCGGGCGCTTGATCTTCTTTCCAAGTTTGGACGGAGTGGAGTGCTTCGAGCATGGTACAAAAGCGACAGTATCGGGTCAAGGTGATCGCAACGATCTCACGTTGCTCGCGCACCACTAAGAGGGTCACGAATGGCCGACACTGGCGCCGACAACGAAGACGCGGGCCGCGCCCGTCCGCAGCCGCCCGCGGTGCTGCTCGTTCGAGTCAAGCTGGTCAGCGAGGCCATCGAGGAGCTCCAGCGTCGCTGCACCGGCGGCTACATCCTCTTCCGCTGCCTCCTCCGTCGGCTCCGACCGGTTCTCGACGGGCTCTTACTGAGGAGCCTCTTTGACGCTCGCGCCGAGCAGGCGCTCGTGGACTTGGCCGAGTTCGTGGGGCTCCTCCGCCTCGCCGCGTCAGGAAGAACCGTCATAACTTATGACTATCGCGAATACTGCATCGCGTCCGACCCGAAGACGAACGTGGGGGTCGATACCTACGTCGGGCTTGCTCGAGGCGCCCTTCAAGGTGTCGACGACCTGCTCGATGCGATTGTGTTGCACCCCATCCGCGCCCGGTTTGCTCAGCAGATGATGGCGCGGGCGTACGACCTGTTTGCATGGGTGGACGGGAGCAGTGTCGGCTCGGCGGACTGGACCGACGGCGAATCCTTCGTGCGCGACCACCGCGAGCAACTCGCCGTGCTGGTGGCGAAGCTGTAAGCCCAGTCACTCGAGTCGATCGAGCCACGCTTCATTCATGAAAGGACCAGCCTTGAACGCCTCGTTGCAGACCAGAGGGCCACGCATTGGCTCGCGCAACTGGTGGCCAAGTCGCACGACCAGGACGTCGGGGCGACGGAGCTGGAGGCGGCGTGGGCCGACCTACCTAAAGAGAGCGATCCTCGGTGTGAGTACCTGTTGACATACT
Organism: Phytopythium boreale; assembly: GCA_023338115.1. Classification (NCBI taxonomy): domain Eukaryota; phylum Oomycota; class Peronosporomycetes; order Pythiales; family Pythiaceae; genus Phytopythium; species Phytopythium boreale. The sequence continues at coordinate 5,785 of JAADYG010000096.1, read as the reverse complement.
ATGCGCGGGGCTTTGCCGAGCGGATGGTAAACGAATTGTGCGCTTGGAAGCTTCACCCTCGCTACGGCGCTGTGGAGAATGGCGCTGCGGAGCCAGCGCAAGCAGATGCTTGGCCACGATCATGCTGCGCGATCCTGCGCCACGAGCTGTCTGTAAACGCCCCGCTCCGCTATTGCAGCGTCGGACTGTACGAAGGCAAGTGGCTCGACTCCGACATCACCCTTCAGGTTGCTTCGACGAGGGATGACGCGAGCGAATCCTTTTGGCACGATGCCGAGTGGTGGTTCAAACTAAACCACCCGAACGTCGTGAAGCTCTTTGGCGCATCGGAGTGTGGCGGCAGGAAGCTGTTTGTGTGTGAACCGGTGAGTGGTAAGACGCTGGGCGACTTTCTGTTCCCAGTGATCTCCCGTCAGCCGCAAGCTGTCGCAGTCAGGTGCCACAAGCTGTTCGAAATCGCGCTTGGGCTTCAGTACCTGCACAACGCCAACATCGTCCACAGCGACGTACGTTCGTCCAGCGTTTGGCTCGGCCGAGATTTCACAGCCGAGCTCAACTGTAGCGGCATTAGAGATCCCCGACCGCCGCGTCGATATGGGATGCGCTCGCCGCCTCATCCGCGCTGGGGGGCGCCAGAAAGCCTTGCGAATGAGCAGCCAGCGTTCTCGACCAAGTCGGACGTGTTCGCGCTGGCCAAGTTGATCATCCAGACACGGTTTCCAGAGCGTCTGGTGCTCGACGTCATTGCAGAGCACGATGACCACGTCCTCCGAGAGCGCGTGGCCTCTTGCGCGTTGCCAGATCTCTCGTCGACGTTCTCGGACGCGCAAACGCTGCTGCTCCACCGAATGTGCAGCGTCAACCCTGATGAGCGACCGTCAATCGCGGAGGTTGAGGAGCAACTCCGAGCGACGGATTTTGGAATGCCGCTCTGTGAAGTTGCGGCAACGATGCGCGCTGCTCACGACCGCAACGTCTTTTATGGGCTGTTGCCGTCCCTGTCAGCTGTCGTTCGCCCCGACTGCGAGTGGGTCTCACCGCTGAGCGAGGCCGAAGCTGCCGAGTCATTCCGCGTCGGACTTGCCGTCCTGGACGGACTTGCGCCCGAGTTAGCGACGGGCGGGACCGCGTCTCAAGCCTCCGACGTGTTTGGGCTTGGGATGCTGATTGCGAAAATGGTGCCTGGCCAATCATGGAGAGACCTCTATCCGTGTCCTACTCCCGCCTGTGTGGTCGGGTCGTGGATGAGGAGCAACATCATTCCTCCCAAGCCGGCTGCCTTCACAGAGGCGGAATGGGGGCTGGTCAAGCGCATGTGCGCCTTTGATCCTTCGGCACGGGTGTCGATATCAACGGTCGTCGCGGAAATCGGCAAGTTTGTGAACGATGCGATGGGAATCGAAGAAGATGCAGAGCTCCAATGGGATCCAGATCATATCGAGCTCCCGGGCAACGGGATCACCGTTACTGACGCGCTGACGGTGGCCAACGAGCTGCTGGGTCCGCAGGGACCGGATGATGCAGGGACGGACGGCACGCGTTGGATCCTGCTCCGACTGGAGTACATCGATCGACTGCTGAAGTCTGCCACTCAACCGCCGTACCAGATCCCGCTATCGATCATTCGAACGTACGCGGACACGCTCGCATCGCTCTTGAAGCTGCTGGAGGAAGAAGACGCCGACGGTGTCTCCACAAGCTCATCTTGGCAGTGTTGGTCACGGTCGGTGTGCGCTACGCATCGGCAGATCCACGCACTGCATCGGGCGATCGACCACATCCTGAACGAGCTGCGCTTGCCGAGGTCCGCATTAAACACGCGTCTGCATGACTGGAGGCAGCAATGGGAACTAGAGCAGCACAGTCAGGTGCGGCGCATTGTCAGCACTGTGTCTTGCGAGCAGCCATCGCTCGAAGAGCCGACGCCCGAGTGGTTCTGGCCTCCGTACACCATCACCAAGAGCAGCCTGTACTTGCTCGGCTCCGGTGGGTTTGGCCAGGCGTACGCTGGCCGCTGGCTCGACACGCTTGTCGTCGTGAAGAGGGTGGTCATCCTCAACGAGTGCGACAGAGCGCAGTTCCAACATGAAGTCAACCTGTGGTTCCAGCTCAACCACCCTCACGTGATCCAGCTCTTTGGCGCCTGCCATGTCGGCGACGATCCGTTCTTTGTGTGCGAACACGCGACGAACGGACGGCTCGACAGGTACCTCGAGCGCGACGAGCCAAAGCGAGTCCAAACCGCCTGGAAGAAGCTGTGCGAAGCCGCGCTTGGCCTGCTGTATCTGCACGCGAAGGGGATCGTCCACGCCGACCTCAAGTGCGACAACATCATCGTCAGCGGCGACGACAAGGCCAAGGTAGCCGACTTCGGACTGAGCCTGGACGTGCAGTCGCAGTCGCTGCACAACTGCAACCAGGAAGCGCTCGGAGCGGTGCAATGGAGGGCGCCAGAGGTGTTGCGAGGTGAACCATCCACCTTCGCGTCCGACGTATTCTCGTTCGGGATGTGCGTCTACCTGGCGGTGAGTGGACAGATCCCGTGGGGACCGATCCCGCTGGCGATGGTGAGAGCCCAAGTCCTCCTCGGGAACCTCCTGCAGCAGCCCGCGGTCTTCACTGACGGGCAGTGGGAACTTGTCCAGCGGATGTGTCGCTTCGAACCGCGCGACCGGCTTCGCGTCGCGGATGTTGTACCGATCCTGTGCCAGATTGTCGAGTGGGACGGCATACTCGATTCACTTTTCACGATCTGAGGAGATGGAGATCTCGTCGCTCACCCTGAGAGCAGCGTGTGCAGCCTCAACGTGGTGGCCAGCATTGATTGCGACAAGAACCCTACGAAATACTCCAAGTACACGTACACAGCGTTAATTTCAAATTCACACACGGGTGCGTAGCCGCGCACCTGCCAACATAGAATACTCTTGAGACGCGAGGCAGTTGACAGCGTTCACTGCCCATACACGGGCTTCAGCCCGTTGCTCTTGTCAGTCGCTTCTGTAGAAAGGGTCGAACTCAAGCTGCGCGGCGGGGACGAGCTGGTCGCGCGCGGCTTCTGCGGCGGCGGCTTCAGACCTGCGGTGGAGCACGGTACAATACAGGCGATCAGACTGAGAGAGTGCTCAATGATATTGGATGTCGAAGCACCACCTACCATTCCTCGTGAAGGCCGTCGCTATTGACGGTCGGCAGCATCTTGAGCGGCCGGTGGACGCCGTAGCAGTACATGCGCCGGCTGTAGAGCAATGGAGGTAACGTCAACCATGGATTCAGTCGCCCATTTCATATCCCGCTATCATTGGTCCCAGGAGAGCGCTCGCGCACCTTCGATACGAGTTTTGGTGCTGCACGCTGGCCGAGGACGAGCGGCAGCGGAACTGGCAGTACTGGAAGACGGTGAGCGCGCCCGGGTCGCCGTAGACCGGGTGGGACGGGTCGGCGTGTGTTAAAAACTCTCGTCTTGTGTTTGTCTGCATTGCGAGCGCGTCAGTAGGCTGTCCCTTCAAGCAAAACCCAGCGAGCGCACGTACGTTCAGCGGGTGCATGCAGCAGGAGACGCAGTGCTCGTAGATATCGCAGCAGTGCGGCGGGTTCGTGTCGCACGCGTCGCACGTGAACTGCTTGATCCGCGGCAGGCTCGCGTCCGTCTCGTTGCAGCAGCCTGGTCTTGTCGACTCCATCTGCGCCCGCGTGCAAACGTAACCTGCAATGGTGAAGAGGGTAAGCATGCAACACGTTGAGTGGGTGAACGGCAGACGTACATATGCCTACCCTTCGAGTCGGTGATCACGCGCGCGCCCTGCACCGTGTTCTCACACTTCATCGACGTGTCGTCGAGCCTGAGACTGTCGCCGCCTTCTCTGAGAAGCTGCTGGCGCCGTGTGGTGCCTTCGCCATCGCTCCTCTCCACGATGATGTTGGGCCGGATCAGCTCCTCTGTCAGCTCCTCGGCGCTGGGTTATCATTGCCAATTGATACGCAATACGATAAGTCGCTGGTTCCCATTTCAACTCCACGGGGCGAGCCGATGCAGCGTACTGGAGCGTCAGGCCGCGGCCGGTCGGGAAGCCGATCCGGCGAATGGCGACGGCGATGTACAGGAATGAGCACACGACGCCGAGCGCGAGCAGCAGGCGCAGCACGCTGACCTGCTTGCGCGGGTGCACGGCCACGCGCAGCACGTTCACGAGGCAGCGGTCCACGAAGGCGATGTACCGCGGCACGTTGCGCTCGATCCACGCGAGGCCGCGGCGGCCGATCTCGACGAACACCTGGCCGAGCAGCACGAGCGCGCCCAGGAACGTGCGCCAGCGCCGGCCGCGCTGCTGCTGCTGGCCGCGCTCCTGCCGCGTGCGCGCCTCGGCCGACAGTCGGCGCGCGCTATCGCGCATCAGCGTCGCCAGCTCCTCGTCGTCCTCCTCATCCTCGCCGCCGCTCCCGCGATTCCGCTGCATCTAAAGCTTCCACGTCCGCGATTGTGCACCCCTCGAGAGCGGTACCGTACGTCACACTGAAGAGCGTACACGTCATTCTTCTGTATCAGTGGCATATTACGTCACTATCCATTACAGTGCCGTGGCGGGTGATCATGAACCGACGCTGCCACCTTCAACACAGTCAGCTCACTCGGCGTTTGTATGGCATGTCCACGATGGAAGTCCATGATGGTGTTCAACCTGCCAATTGCTCGCGTGTGAGACAGGAAAAAGAACCCCCAATGGGACGGCGACGGGAGGGAGGAGCGAGCGGGCGCGCGCCGCGCCCTAGAGCGTTCGTATGTGCGACAGTTAGCGCTTGGGCCGCCGCCATTGGCCGAGCGCTTTTCGCTTTTCATCGTCGTTCGCGTTGAACCCGACGGTTATTTTGGAGCAAGCACTTGCACCAAGCGAGATTCAAGAGCCGTTGGTCCAACTGCAACCGCCGCGGCTCGAAGAGTCACTGGACGCCACGAGGTGCTGCTCTCTCTCACTCTGTGGGTCATTCGCTGTTCCGCCCTAGCCGACGCTCACGACCCGGCAGAACACGAGAGGAGGACGCGATGGACGCCGTGGTCAGCGCCGCCGAGCTGCACGTGCCCAAGCACTGGGGCCGCGAGATCGAGCTGGCGCAGGCGCTGACGATCGCGCTGCTGCCGGTAGTCTCGTTCGTGCTCATCATCATCTTGCTGCGCGTGATCTGGAAGATGCCGGGCTCGCCGACGCTGCCTAAGTACGCGCAGCCGTCGTACGGCGCCGTCACGACGAGCGAGGGCTCCACGAGCCTAATCACGCGACCCAAAACGTCGCTGGTCGAGGAGGGCGAGGTCGCCGGCGACTACGAGGAGAGTTGGCTGCGCACGTTCGACTTTGTCTTCTTCGTCGGCATGATGCTGTACCTGGCCATCCTGATCGTGCTCACGTACATATACGAGCGCTGGATGCTCACGTCGGCGCAGTTTTGGCTATTCCAGCTGCCCAAGCTGGGCGTGATGGTGCTCGTCTCGCTGCTGGGCGGCATCGTATGCCGCCACTTCTGCGACGTGGACGAGAAGGGCTACATCATCACCAACAAGTCGTCCAAGTTCAAGGTCAACTACACGCGCAAGCTGCAGCACTTTGCCGCGTACATGGTGCCGCTGGTGATCAAGTCCGAGGCGCACGGCCCGCTGGCGCTGGCGTGGGGCGACTTCTTCAGCATGCTGGGCTTCCTGGTGCTGATCAAGCCGATCCGCGAGCACTCCAAGTTCTTCATGCTGCAGTTCAACTCGCTGGACCGTCCGGAGGACCGTCCGAACACGCTCAAG
>JAADYG010000959.1:0-10995 GCA_023338115.1 Phytopythium boreale | reverse complement strand
TCAGCGGGAGTGCGTTGGTGTAACCCCAAAGATGCTTGTCAATCAAAAATCCTAATTTAATGCAGTACTTCAGCAAAGTGGCACATCACATCCAGGAGGAGAGGTTCAATAAAACTTGCAGTTTCGGATTTGCCGGGGCGCGCTGTACAAAGTTACGGTTCCTACCGTAATCTAGCGTCAACTCTTTTCCGGCCGGAATTGGTCGCGTTGTTGTGATAGCAATCCGGGTCACACCGTCGATCACCCACTTGACACCTTCGGTATTTGCGGCGCAGGAGTGGTTCAGGAAGCACGACCAATTGCCGCACAGCTTTGCGTCGATGCCGTACCCTTGCTCCGTTTCCATGAAGTAGGTTCTGGTGTCCGTTGGATGTTGAAGCTTGTACGCTGCTTGTCGTTCGCGGTAGTGTAAAGCGGGCATATACTCGTCGCTGTACTCACATAGGAACGTCGATGCTGGGATGTCAACGCGCGCTTGGAGGCCGAAACCTAGTGTGGGTAGCGCAATGACGCGCACGAGTTCCTGTAGGTTGCTGTTGCCGCGCTGAATGTTCCGGTTCGAGCAGTTTTGGAGCGGACAGTTCTCCGAAGTGCACTCGATTGCCATGACATGGTTCAGGCACTTGGCTTCACAATCGACTGGTCCAACAGTCACGCGCTGTTAGCTGATCCCGTACTGTGAGTCAGCATTTCCATTCATTTGTTGCGTACCGGTACATGAGCAGCCACCTGGGCGATCGTATTCTTCAACGCAAACCGTGTCGTACGCGACGAACGTGATGCCGTCTTGGTGCCTGTAACTGGATTGCCAGTCGGTTGCTTCGTACGTAATGCTTGTGGGGAGAAGCGCCACGACGTCGTCAGCTGCTTGTGGTGGTTGTGCTGTGTTGAACGCAGCACTGTCCATCTGGCGGATCGCAACGATCACAAGACGGCGGCAGGCAGTGTACTCGCTCCGATAGCTTCGAATGCTGGTGAGAAGAGATGGCCAAAACTTGCGGATGTCAGCGAGGAGATCTGCGATGCGGATGTGTCTCTTTGCGCGAACTTCTTGGACGATATGACCGAGTACGGCTGCTCGGACGTCGTCGTGCTTCGTTCGACGACGACACTGTTTCTGTCAGAGCCAAGGATCGCGTCTCTGTTCTTCAGCCATTTGCTGAAGGTAGACTCCGTCACGGGTGGATTGCGGGTTTGGCAGGATGCTTTCTGCGTGACTGTGTTGCCTTGTTCGCTCCACTATCGAAGGATCTCTTTTTTCTCCGCTATCGTGTAGCCCACCGTAGCCGTTGCACTTCTTCGATTGCTTTTGCAAGTAGCGTACGGGTCTCCTGTGAAAAACCGTGTACTGAGATAGTTTTGTTGACTCAAATAAGTCGCGTTTTGAATCGGCACGTTCGGAAATTGCGCAATGGCATAAGCCAGACAAATAGTAACTTCTATCAAATACTGATATGTGTTAGTAAAGGTCAAGTTGCCGGCAGGTGCTTGTTGAAGTCCTGTGTTCAAAGGAGAGGCTTTATGAAGTCTGTCGTTGGTCAAGCAATGCGTATTGAACTCCTCGCTTGTTCGTTCGTTACACTCAATTGGCAAGCGTGGTCGCCACACTACTCTCGTGTCCTCAGCACAGCAAGATGCGTCGGATCATCTCGTCGTTCCATCCATTCTGGCGGGCCCACTGGATGGATTGTCGCTCGATGTTCGCGTCGTTTGGGTAGTTGCGTGCTAGCCATCGTAAGACGTCTGCTCGTCCAGAAAGACCAGCGAAGCTGAAAGCCGTCCAAGTGCATCCTTCGTGACGGCACGACTTCAGGAACGCCATGATAGCGAAATGGCCTGCGTAGCAGGCGCCACTCATCGCGCTTGTGCTGCATCCTTCAGATCGATTGTAGTGAAGCCACTTGACGACTTCAAGATGACCATTAGCCGCGGCACAGTCCATGGCATTCGTCGTGCAACCTTCGTTGCGATTGTAGTGAAGCCACTTCACTACGTCAAGAAGGCCGTTTGCTGCAGCTTGGTCCATGGCGTCATTCGTGCAACCTTCGTGTCGATTCTCGTGCAGCCACTGTACGATCTGCAAGTGTCCGTAGGCCGCAGCGTTGTCCATTGCTCTCGTTGTGCAGCCTTCCGTCCGGTGAGCGTGTAACCACACTATCATGCCGAGGTGCCCGCGAGACGCGCTGCCATCAATCGCCATAGTAGAGCCCCTGCCGATGCCGGTCGTGTGTAGCCACTGCACCATGTGCATGAAATTGTTCTGAATAGCCCAGTCCATTCCGTTCGTCGAGCAGTGTCGTTGACCGTGTGCAACCAACCACTTGGCCGTCTCAAGATGTCCTTTGGCAACGACGTGGCCCAGTGTTCGATCTGGGCCGTGGAGATTGTACTCCCGGTAGAGCCAGTACATGACAGGCAGGCGGCCACGGACGGCTGCGTTGAACATGGCTTCTGGCGTGCAAACTTCTGGGCGAACTTGATGGAGCCATTTCATTATATTAAGGTGTCCATTCCTTGCAGCGTTGTCCATCGCAGCCGGTGTCCATGTCGCTGCACAGCTGGGGTAGAGCCATATGACTACTTCCAAGTAGCCGTTCCCCGCTGCCCTGTCGATCGCGCGATGTGAGCAAGTCCCTCCGCGCTCCTTCAGCCACTTGGACAGAAGCAAGTGGCCGTTGGCAGCGGCATAATCGATCGTAATCGGAAACGCGCTCGTTCGATGGGTCAGGATCCAGCGGACAGCTTCAACGTCACCGACCGTAGTCGCGTGCTTGAACGTAACTGCAGTGCATGGTTCACCGACTTGGTGCACGGTTAGCCATTTGAGCGTCTCCGTTGCCTTGTATAGTGCCGCGTTCCGCATTAATGGTGCATTCCCGGACACGGGAACACGCGCGGCTAGCCACTCGACAGAATCGACTTCGTTGGCGCGTACGACGAGCATGATCTCTCGACCCGTCCAGCATGTGTTACCTGGCCGTGCGTACAACCAGTCCAAAACGTGCAGATGACCGCGCATTGCAGCTTGGCACGCTGCGTTGGAGATGATCACATACGGGCAGCTCTCGTACAACTTGTCGAGGGTCGGTAGATCTCCGTTACGCGCAGCTGCCGTCATACCGCCGTCGCACTCAAACGCAAAGAAGTCCGGGTCGACATCGTCTCTGCGCATGCGGTCGATCAGCCGATCAAGAAGGTGCCCGTATCCCATGTCGGCGGCGTGTGGTATCGTCCATGCGCTGGAGTGGTCGAGGAACTCATTCATCGTCGCTAAGACGCATGTCATCTCCTTGGAGTACAACCAACCTTTGCCGACAGCATCGACGCTGGCTAGTAAAGGGAGGATCATCCTTTCTCGTTAGCCGAAACTGGAAATACGTGTTTTACTCTGGCTCGAGCGGGTGAACAGTAAAACAGGGCGTTGAGGGAGTGAGTAGCCAGCACCCTGTCTCGTATGAATTTACCACTTCAACTCTGGTGGTCTCAAGTTCCAGACCGAGCCCGTACAAGCGGCACAGAAATATCGTTCATGATCCGAGCTTCTTTGGCAGCCGACGGATGTGAGCGCTAATTTTTCAAATGCTCGTAAGCACACCAAAGTGTTTTCATTCCTTGGGTAACGTTACGTGTACAGCCTACGTTTCCATGTAGTGGCCAGTCATCTCAGTCGATGGTCCATCCGTCGCACTACTGTGCCGTTCGTTTCTAACGTTTCGTGGTCTTCTTGCCGTCTTGCGCGCTTGGCGGGTCGTCTCCGACGACAGTAACATGGCTGGTGTTGCCCTGGGCCAGCTTGTCCTTGAACAGATGCAATCCCGTCACGCGATCGGCTCGAATATCCGCTCCATCTGGGGCCGTCTTGACGTCCGTCATGTGGGCCTCGCGCTTCTTGTCCTGCCACACGGCGAGGCGGAACACATACTTCGCCTTCTTGTCGAACGCCAACGCGGTGATCTTCGGTCCCTTGGTCTCCAGCACGTCCTTGAGCTCCTTGCTGGTAAGCCAGAGTGTCCAGCCACCGTCGAACGCTTCCTTAGCGAGGAGCAGCATGTCCAAACCGATGCGCTTTGGTGGTGGGTGTTCGGGGTCGCTGAGAAGAGCGGTGATAGCAGAAACGCTCTCGTATATCGGAATCGCGTCCTGCCGCTGCTGTATTTGCTGTCTCTGCTCTTCGAAGTCGCGGTCGATTTCGTCTGCAAGGCTCATACTGCGCGCGCGTGTGCTCTCCTGCAAGCCAAGATAATGGACTGATTGGCCACATCGACGGCCAGCAGCACAGACCGCCTTTATTCCGTGGAGCTGGTCCTCTCAACGCTCGCGAGGGGCGTGATCGTATTGGCTACGACTTTAAATGCACCGTCCAGTGCGACAACGGTGTTGCATGTCTACCGCAGCGTCTGCTGGTACGGAATGAATGCGTCTCCCGTAAAGGTACACACAACGCAAGGTTGTGCTATGTTTTATGAAGAGTGAAAAATTAAGTCGGAAGACGACACGAATGCACCGTTATGCTTGAACTCCGTAGTTCAACAGCGACCTCGTCCCTATTTTCTGTAATAGTATTTAGCGTTCGTTACGTTATCCATCGTTCTTTTGCAGTTTAACATCGACACGAAATGGAAATTGCGACCAGCGACACGCCCTTGGTCGGCGAATGGCCAAGTCTAACCCGTCGCAACATTCCATTTATTGGGTATAGTGGTGATCGGCGCGAAATGGCAATCTCCAACGATCAGTGAACCATCTCCCGACTGGACTCTTTATACAGCCTGTAGATCGGCATCAAATGGAAACAGCCGCAGTCCGAGTGTTCACACCTTGCTATTTGCTATCGCGCAATGAGTTCGAAGAAGCGAAAAGCAAGGCAGAATGAGAGCGCGATGGGCCGTGCTTTGCGACTGGCTGCTCGGAAGGCCAGACGCACCGCGTCATCAGCAGGACCGTCAGGACTGACTCTGAACGAACAGCTTCAGAACGACGAGACAAGAAGACGTCTTGAACGAGCTCGTGAGACATAGGTCCGAAACGAGATTGCACAGCGTGGATGTCTGTTCCAAAGCGCGTTCACGCGTAAACACCGCTCAAAAGACAAAGCGGCGTACTACGCGCATCGACAAAAATTTGAGGCGGATCGCAAAGCGTTCGTTGACGCGATCAGTAGCCCGGCTGCGTTCATTTGCGGTAGCTGCGGCGAATACAGCAACCCGCGGTCGTGGAAGGTGTTTGACCTTTCCGCCGATACGACCCTTCTCGAGCCGGTTGCGGTCGATGGCGACATTTTGAACGGCATTGTGAGAGCAACGATTGTCACCCATGGTGCAGATGGAAGTGGGTCGCGGTCGGCTCCGGTGTGTCAAGCGTACCTCCGTTCACTGAAGCGGCGGCAAGTCCCCAAGTTTGCGACCGCGAGCGGATGGAGACTGAGCGACGTCCCGGAAGAGCTTGCTCAACTCAACCCGATGGAAGCACGGATGATCGGTCTCGGCTTATGCTTCACGACATGTTATCGTCTGCGAGGAGATGGCCAGGAAGGGACACATGGAAACTCCATCAGCTACTGGAACGACGCCTGCGAGATCGCGAAGAAGCTGCCAAGACCTCTGCGTCGGTCCGGCGTCGTTCAAGTCAGAACACATGGTCGACGCGACAAGAAGAAGTTCTTCGACATCCGTCCAAATCTACTGCGGCAGGCACTACGATGGCTTATCGACAACAACCCGCTGTACGCTGACGTGACGATCGACGAGGACGTCTTACAGTCGCTCGAACTCGAGACTTCAGCCGATAACGTTCCTGAAATTGAAGTTGAGGAAGACCCCAACGACACGGAGCGCTCAAACGCGAACGAACAAGGTAAATTCGAGTAAAACGTAACATATTGGGTAAACCGTGTTCTTGACGGCGCGGTTCATGCGTGCAGCCACCCGTCCGGCCCCTGACGCAGCCCTGTCCGATGATGGACGTGCCTCCGAGCCTGCGCAGAGCGAAAGTAAGTGGTCGTCTGGCATTTTTCTGGATTGGTCCCACGGGTGTAAATTATATTCTCGTTTGCACGTCGATTTGACAGACAACACACAAGTGAACGACTATTTCGGCATGTTCGACGCGCGCGACACTGTTTCCGAAACGAACCGCGTACTGCAGAGTGTTGTGGGCGCTCCCGAGCAAGTGGCGAGCGAACCAATCGAAGTTGGCGCCACTGATAGCGCAATTTGCGAGTATCGGACTCGATCGCTCATGCAGATGTGCTTCCCCACGCTTTTTCCGGATGGTTGCGGTGGACTTCATGCCGTGGTCGATAAAGAGACGCGCCGCTACCAGTACGAGCTAGCAGACTTTTGTTCTCACTTGATGAGCTGGCACGACCGCCGGTTCGTCACTCACAGGACCTTCAAGTTCTTTTACTTGAACTTGATGCAGCGCCGACAGATCGACGGGGTTGTTAGACGCGTTCCGAGCGGTCAGCACCAGGTCGGCTCTACTTTGAATGGTGGCGCCACTGCTCCGATTGAGCATGCCAGTAAAAGCGACGACAAGCTGGGGTCGAGAGAAAGAGAAGCTCAAGACATCCTGAAGCAGTTGAAGCCGTACTTCAAGTGTGTCCGAGGCTTCCGGCTTTATTGGTCGGACGTACGTGACGATCTGATGGACATGATTGGGAGTCACGCTCTCCCGACTCCGTGGCCAACGTTCTTTTTCACGTTGAGCGCAGCAGATACCGTCTGGCCGGACTTCTTCCGCGTTTGCAACCCAGCTCTTTCATGGCGAGAAGCAAGTCGTCTGTGTGCTTTTGAACGAAAGCGCTATTTGAACGAGTATCCTGACCTCGCGAGCCAGCACTTCTATCGACGCTTTAAAGCGCTGTTCGACAGTGTCCTCCATGGACTCTCAGAGCCGCTGGGGAAGATTACGGACTACTTCTGGCGCGTTGAGTTTCAAAAACGCGGATCTCCTCACATTCATGGCCTGCTGTGGGTTGCAGATGTGCCGGATATCATCCATCTCTCTGAGACAGAAGAAGGGCGTGCACAGCTGGCGGAGTATGTTGACCTTCACATCTCTGCACACTCAGTTCCGCTCGGCGAAGATGGGAACTGCCTCTGCGGTCGTCATAACATGTCAGGAACACCGCACGAGGTTGACATACTCGCTGTTTGTCCTGAGATATCTCCTGAAGATGTCCAGTTTCAGTGTGAAATCGGTCGGATTGTCGATCGGGTCCAAGAGCATCGGTGCGCTGCTGGGTCGTCGTGCCGAGAGAAGAAGGGAACATGCCGGTTCGACTTTCCGAAGCCGTTGAGGAGCCATACCGAAGTCGAGGCGAAGACGTCGGCGAACGGAGCGCTTTCACTATCGATCCATTTGGAGCGAGACTCTGCTTTCACCAACAACTACTGCCCTGAGCTATTGTATCTGTGGAGAGCAAACATGGACATCAAGCTCGTCGGCAACGCGTATGGGGAAGCGGAGTACACAGCTGCGTACGTTAGCAAGTCGGAGCCAGACACGCCGCGCTTTCGCAACGCGATCGCGAAGGCGCTGGAGAAAGCAGGCGAGCAGGTTGAACATTACAGCGTACTGAAGCGGGTCGCAAATGCAGCAATCGCGGTGCGAGAAGCCAGCGCACGGGAGACAATGCGGATCCTCCTTCGCGGTATGCAAATGTTTGGCAAGTATCGCAACATCCTGAAGGTAAAATGTAGCCGTCACAGTCAGCGCTACTACCGTGTGGACGTAGCTCAATGTCGACGGGAATTGGAAACTTCTTGTGACGGCCCCGACGCTGTTGAAGATAGCGCAGTGCCTCGGATCGAGGCAATTGAGCAAGCGTACATGGAGCGCCCAGACTCGCCCGCTTTCGACAATTTATCGTTTGCGGACTTCTGCCAAAAGTACGAGTTCACACCGGACCCACCGGGTGGTGCGCAGCGTCTTCCTCGATGGCAAATGAGCTCGGGTAAAGGGTATATCAAAGCGCGCCGGGAAATCCAAGCGATACGAAAGACACCGCGGATGCGATCTGATCCAGCTGATTCAGACTATTGCTTTTCCGAAGTGTTCCTGAATGTACCATGGCGCAACTTACAAGAGCTCCCACATTCTGATGTGGAGTGCGTTGCCGCGTTCCACGCGTTTCAGAGCACGAACTTGGATGTATGCCGCGCCACCCGTCAGTCGATCGAGCGTCAGACGCAGCTGGATCTACTTCGAGAAAGTCGAGTACAACCTCTCGGTGCCGCGCTACCTCCTTCAGAGTGGTCTTTCGCAGTGGACAACGACACCGATCTCCGACAGGAATTTGTCGATGTGGACAGTCGTGCTGACAGCCAAGAGAGCTATGGTCGCTATTCTTTGAAAGAGATCGCACGTGCTGAGCAGTTTTTCGTCAATGAAGTACGGCCATTTGTCCGGTCAGAGCAAGACGTGGCCGCAAAAGGGGCACACGGCGCTCAATTCCACCAACTCCACGAGTACCCGATCGACTCCATGTGTGAAGACCAGTGGATTCCGTTCGCACTTTGTATGTGCCAAAGCCGGGCTCGTAAAGCAGCCCAGGAGAACGGCTCACGCATCGAGCCGTTGCGAATGATAATCACTGGTGAAGGCGGGACAGGAAAAACTGGCTCATCAATCACATCGTCCAAGACGTTCGCCATGTGTTTGCGGATCGCTCCCGACGCGTGCTTTTCATGCGCACCAAGGGACCGCGGCTTACAACATTAACGGCCGGACGATACGTTCAAGCCTCGCACTCGGGTCAATGACAGGTATCGGGTACAATTCTCCGTACAAACCCCTCTCCAGTACCGAAAGCGGGCTACGGAAGCTACGGCAGCTCCAAGATGAGTACGAAAACGCCACGCTCGTCGTCATCGATGAGTTCAGCGTGATCTCCAGCGCGATGCTGCATTGGATCGACCAACGCTTTCGTGAGATATTCCCAGCCTTTCGAGATGAACCGTTTGGTGGACGTGATATCATTTTTGTCGGCGATCCTGCTCAACTCGACCCAGTGGCACCGTTCTCTATGTCAACACCACTGTGCTAAGCAACACGAATCAGAGGAGCGGACGAATGTTGTGGGAGTCGATCACCTGCGTATGCCGACTGACGTCGCAAAATCGTGGTAAAGCGGACCGCGAATGGTTTGACGCACTTCGTCGGCTTCGTGAAATGGAATCGGAGGATGCTGATATCGCGATGTTCAACACTCGGTTCCAACAAAAAGAGGACTGGTCAGAACTGCCGCCGAACGCGCTGTATATCGCGTACCGGAATGAAGACGTCGACGAGGCCAACCGTACTTGCTTGCTCCGGCAAGGGAATTCAATTGTGGAGATCACAGCGTCTCATAACGTCCGCCCAACCCGCGGTCACGACGGTGAGCACATCAACGCTGTCGCAGTCCAACGGCTCCTTCAGACAGCGCAGGAGCCAAGTCACTCTCGTGACCAACAGATTCCGCCGTCGACTGGCCTTGCAATCGGAGCTCCGGTGGTACTCACGATGAACTTAGCTCAAGCCGCCGGTCTGTGTAACGGCACACGTGGTGTCGTTTACGACTTCATGTTCAAGCCAGGGAGCAGCATTCCGATTGTCCTCGTTCGAATCACGGACAAGTACCGAGGGCCATCGTTTTTGCCACAAACTCCCGCCGTGGTGCCAATTATTCCACGCACGATTTCGTGGGGGACCAAAACCCAACAGCTGCGCACCTACCGAACCGGTTTGCCACTTCGACTCGGTTATGCGATGACAACCCACAAGGTCCAAGGGTTGACGTGCGAGTTTTTGGTGTTTGACCCAAGCAACTTGCCAACGTCAGCATTCGCGTACGTCGGGTTGTCACGTGTCAAGGAGCGGCACAACCTTGTGTTGACACATTTGATATCACTGAAGGCAACACAGCAACAGAAACGCGCGTCCGAGATACTTCATGCAGAAACGCAGCGAGTGTTCGACAGATCGTGTGAGACCACGGAGAAGAATCGTGAGCTCATCAGACGCATGAAGTATTTGGCAGTCACGGAGAACCAAGCCAATTTTGCACGTGAGTAATCGGCACAAAATGGAAATTGTTTGACAGACGATGGCGTTCTTGACAGTACTTCATAGCCCGTAAGCACCAATCGCAAGCGTCGTGATTGATACTACACACCACACTTCCCACAGTTCAAAAACGCGCGGCAGTGCATTCGAAAGGATAAAGCGATCGAGAACCCGCTGCAAATCATGAGATAGTGCTGGCATATCATCCGCGTTTCGAAAATCAAGGCGATCTGGCCTTGGAGCAATGGCTGCTGCACTACTACGATTTGTGTGCGTTTTGGCGCTAAGAGTTTGAAAAATGCGCGCAAAAAAGTTCAAACGATACCGTATCAAAGAGAGACACACCCACTCAACCGGACTCAAACCACACACTCCCCTAACATAACCTACTATCCTGAAAACCTAACACTTCGAGCCACACAATTGGCTAATCATCCCCTGTTACCCTATATACGAATCCCATCCCAGATTGCTATGGCTTTAATGACATTTATCAGTAACGACTGCCGATATTGGCAATACACGCTCTTCACCAGTATTGCAAATACCACTAAAGTCATAGGCAAAGCGGACACCAAATTCGGCGCTGTCGCATAGCCCTCTCTTCAATGACCTCGTATTCAAAGACCTTTCCCGATCCTTTTTACCTTCTGATCATGCTGCCTTATTCAAAGATAAACTGAGTCTGATCCCAACGCTCGGTCCTTTTGCGTTCTTAAACGCGAGTGATCAGAATGAATGCCGCGCCAACCGACTATTATGGGCCTTCGCCCAAATAGTCACCTCCCATCCCCCGTTATATTTCCCCCCCCAAACTTGCGAAAATATAAACGATTTATTACCGTTTTCAACACAGCGGAAAACTCAAAAATGAATTGAGGTCACATCAAATCATTTTCCAGTCCGCGAAACTCTTCATTCTCACTTACATGCAACAAGAAGCGG
>JAADYG010000958.1:0-11007 GCA_023338115.1 Phytopythium boreale | reverse complement strand
GGTCAACAGCGTTATCAGGCTACGTCTATACCCGACTACAACGCAACGAGAGAAGCTGGAGCACATGTTCGCCACGAATCGCGCCGTGTACAATAAGCTTGTTGCTCGATCCAAGGAGGATTGTGCGACGCGATTGTTGTTGAAAGCGAACAAGACCAAGAAGATGACGCTGGCCGAACTTGGAAAAAATACCGACCAGTTGCGCAAACGAAGGCGATGTCTGTGTACTTCCGGAACAAGAGAGGACTACAACGCCATCTACAGGTCCATGACGAAGTTCGCGATTCAGCGTTTCGCGATTTCCAGAAAGCGGTCAAGTCGTCTCTGGCGCTGTTCTTCGCGTTGAAGAAGAAGGACAAGAAGACTTCGTTTCCGGAATTGAAGTTCAAGAGCAAGTTCGCGCCCTCCAACACGATTGAGCTTCGGTCTCGTTCGATCGGTCTCGTTCACAAGAATGGATCCGACTTCCTGCAGTTCCATCCGACTTTTTTTGGCTTCGACAAGGACGATGGCATCGAGCTACGCGAGAAGCTTCCTGCGCTCGAGCACTCCATTCGACTCCAGCGATTGCGTGAAGGACAGTACTACATTGCAGTCCCGCGCTTCGTGGAGTTCCAGCCAACGCAGTCATTTCGTATGTGTGCAATCGATCCTGGCGTCCGCAACTTCGCGACGATCTACGATCCCGACGGTCGAACGTTCAGCGTGAAGGATGCGTACACCGTGCTCAAGAGACGTTTTGATGCCATCGATGCCATGAAGTCCAAGCTCGCGCTACTGAACAACGAGAGCAAGGCCAAGCACACGGTGAAGATGAGACAGAGGAAGAAAGCTAAGAGTGGAGAGAAGACGAAGCTTCATCGTCAACGCTATCGTCTTCGCAGATCTATCCGATTCACGCATCGTCACGTGACGCGGATGGTCTCGGACATGCATCACAAGCTCTCAAGCTGGTTGGCAACGCACTACAATCAAGTCTTTCTGCCTTCGTTCCAGACATCTGAGATGGTCAAGAAGTACGAGAAGATTGTGGCAGCAGACGGCACTCCTGTGACTTCATCAGACGAAGTCAAGGAAGAGCCCGTTCGTGGAAGCAAACGTCGGGGAAGGAAGCGTACGGTGCGCACCTCGACAGCTCGAGCGATGTTGGCGCAGTCGCACTTCAAGTTCAAGACGTTGCTGAAGTACAAGATGAATTGTGTCGGTGGGCGTGTGGTCGAATGCGAAAAAGAGTACACGTCGAGGACCTGTTCCAGCTGCGGTGGAATCAAGAACGACCTCGGAGGCAGCAGCACGTACGAGTGTTCCTTCTGCCAGGTCGTGCACGATCCAGATGTGAACGCAGCCAAGAACATCTTCCACAAGAACCTGGCGATGCTGAGCTAGAAGTAGCCAGCATCAATCGGTGATGCCTTCATCGAGGAGCCCTGTCAGCACTGCTGGTGTTACAGGCCCACGAGGGAGTAGTGCCACTTGGTACTTTGGTATCTTTTGGTATCTACGAGGATCTCCTTAGGCGAAGAGCTTGTTGGCGGGCTGGTAGCACACCGCGACGTTGCCCACTGTGTCGTTGTACTTGTGGGCCTTGTTGAAGTACGCCTGCAATTCTACCTCGTCGCGCGCCTTTCGATTGATGCCCTCGTTGATACGGCTTTCGTTCAGGAGGATAAACGCCAGCTTGTTGTGATCAAGCAGCTCCTGGAACTTGTTGTTTGGCAGACTGAATCGCCCGTCGCTCACGTATCCGTTTTGAAAGATGACCTCGAACAATCCCATCCTGATGTTTACCCGTGATAAGTATAATCCCAATCTCCCTAGTTTTTTTTTATATTTGAGTGTCGAAACTCAAAACTAGCGAAGTTACGATGGAAGATACGAAGCCGCCCACCAAATCTCTCCCCATCGTTAATCCGCAGGCGGCGACGGCAGAAGCGAAAGCGAGCAAGAATGCGCAGTCCAACAACAAGAGTGAGCGGTTTATTGCGCCGAAGAAAGGAAAGGGAACAAGCTGGGACTCGTACTCGGACTCCGATGGCGACGAAGGTTTGTATGGTGCGTACGACGACTGGGAGGACTACTACGATTCTGTGTACTTCTAGGAAGAATTCTTGTATTGTCTCTCTACATACACGAACATGGTCTTTATGCCACGACGAGGAAAAGCCTATAGAGTGCAGCTGAAAAACCCCGCTTCTAGATGACGCCCTACTTGTTGCTGATGTGAACGCGCAGTTCACGGGAGCTACTCTCGAGGCGATGAATCGTTCCATTGTCTGCTTCGTCGCTGAATTTGCGCTCCATCCGTTTCAACTGCTGTACCATGCCTTTCGTAATTTTCGCAGTCGATCGACGGTCGAGGCGCTTCTTCTCCATTGTCTCGATATCCTTGCGGGGGATTTGCTTGTTGGCTTCGAGAAGATGGCTTGTCCACAACGCGCCTTCGCCGCTAAACGTCCTCTCATTCAAAAACGACTTGACGCCGGTGCCCTTCAACGCATTGATGTCTTGGTGCACTGGGACCAGGTTCTCTGGATCATTCGTGCACTCCTTGACGATCGGCACCGCGTTATTGATTTCATTCTCGTCGTAGCCTCGGTCCTTGTACATCTTGTAGACCAGGTTGAACAGATGCGCTGGCACTTGGCACTCCATGATATGGTTTCGATGCGTTTTCCCCACGCTCAGATCATCGCCGGTATATGCGTCCTTGGATTCGTAGCTTCGCAACAGCTCTTCTCGGCTTACCGCGAGCTCCTCGTTTCGAAACTGCGCGGGCTTGTAGAAATTGTACTGAGGGTGATGCGCCGCGCCGCAGTATCCGTTAAACTTGGGACGCGAGCGACATCGCTGGCCTTCCTTCGTATTCCCCTAACACAGCAAGTGGTGGTGACAGAAGTACGACGAGCCATCGTTTGGCGGCCCCTTGTTTCTGCTTGGCCGACCTGCATCCGGCCCCGTCCGGGTCTTGCCGCTGCACTGCACTTGTCTTCCGTTCATTCTCAATCTCACTTTGAACGCTGGCTGGAAAACTACCATAGTTGCCGTATGTCATTGTCGCGAAACTGTGTCCTTGCAGTTGGTCATACAATCTTTTGGTCAACGTGAAGGGTCGTACAACCGCCACTTCATCGCGACCCTTCACGATCTCCCACCCCTCTGCCGAGGCACCAGAGCTCTTCATTCTCCAATCTTCCAGCTCCAGTCCAAGTCGTTCACTGTCGCGCGCGGCTCGTCTCGCATCTGCGCGTCACCCAAGTTAACTTGGTGTAGGTCGCGCGGATCGAGGGACGCACACCTCAAGTCATCTTGAGTCTTGTAGTGTCCAGAGCCGTTCGCGATGAG
Source organism: Phytopythium boreale (assembly GCA_023338115.1). Taxonomy (NCBI): domain Eukaryota; phylum Oomycota; class Peronosporomycetes; order Pythiales; family Pythiaceae; genus Phytopythium; species Phytopythium boreale. The sequence goes on along the minus strand of JAADYG010000958.1, from coordinate 7,665 downwards.
TGACGATGGCCGCTTCATTTCGATCATGTACGCCGACAAGGAGCCTGACTCGGCCTCAAAAAGCGCCGCGTAGAAGACGACACACCACCGAGTACGCCGGGCTCGGACGATGTGCAGCTCCTGTCGAAGAAAGGGAAGTCGCGCCGCCTCGGGAAGTGTCGAGCTGAGCGGAAGCACATCGGCCGGAACTCCTCTCCATACATCCGAGCCATGAAGAACAAGTGGTACCCGTGGCTGAACGCGTGGAGTCTGTGGGAGTCGACCGATCCTGTAGCTCTCAGCAAGGCGAACCCGTATGCATACTTGGACATCATCGGAATCACGACGAGAAGGAGGAGTACTACCGCGAGCTCTTCTTTCGGCGGCTGTGCGTCAACAACAAGCTGAAGCGCGGCCGGCGTCCGAGCCCAGAATACATGCTGCGGGCGTGGAACCAGTTCGTCAGGGACTACAACAACTGCTGAGATCGCTGAAGTGGGCCCAACTCGACCGGCTCTGGGCGGCGATCCCAATGATTTATATTTAATTGCGTTTGTATGTTTTTTTGTGGACGAACGGGCTTGGCCCTTCCCTCTTGATTCCATGCTCACATAAATATACCTGCGATGAAAAAAAAAAAAAGAGTCTGCGTCGGGTTCCGTTGGCGCTGTCGAACGATTAGTCGGCGCGAAAGCACACGTGCATCAACGGCCGATTCAGCACCTTCACGCTCGACGCCGACGGATCCAACGCCTCGTGCTTGATCAAGACGGACCCGCAGTCTGCTTTCTACATCGACACCTTCGGGAACGTCGGGATCAACACCACGCACCCGTCGGCGCAGCTCGAGGTAGTCAGCAACAACGGCGCGTGTCTGTCCCTAAACCACGGCGGCGACAAGGAGTGCAACTTCTCGGTGGACGCCAACGGCAACCTGACCATTCATCCGGATGGACTCGGCGTCACCTTCACGAAGTCGGTGAACGTGGTGTCCGGGCTATACTTGCGCGGAGAGCAAGTCACAGCGACGGCTGCGAAGATCAACTTCACGGACACCTCTCCAGGCACTGCACAGCCGTTGAAAGCGCTGGTCACAGACGCAAACAATTGCATAGACTCTCTCCACTCGCTCAGTCTCGAGACGCCTCTCCAGCCCGAGAGTGGGGGCACCGGCCTGAACACGTTTGAGGAGGAAGACATTCTCGTGGCAGACTCATCCAGCTCATGGAAACGACTCGGAGTGGCGGCGAACGATGGATACGTGCTTGTCGTGGACCACTCGGTTAAAGGCAACGTACAGTGGAAACCCAGCTTCTGCGCGCGACACATAGACATGGCCACCCCGCAGTGGACAAGAACGAAGACGTACACGATCGACTACCTCCGGGTCAAGGTTGTTACCATCCAAACACCGACAGTCGTCTGTGGGACCACCGAGGCAGTGAACGAACCGAACTGCGTTATACGATCGGACAATCTGCCCGGTACAGTTGCGGTCGACGCAAGCAAGCAGAAGGTCGTTGGATTTGGTTCCGCGTTCATCCACGACTTCACGGTGGGAGACGTGATTACATTGGAAGATCCAACATCTGGCGCGAAGAGTGCTCGCCGCGTGGTGTCGGTCGTGTACGATGACATGCTGACGGTGGACGCCCCCTTCGAGACCCTCACGACGGATCGGTTATTTTTGTATTACCGCGGGGGTCAGTACGGGATTTCGTACTTGTACGCGACCGAGGTGGGGTTTGCGCTGTACCATCGCTCGCCTGATATGGATCTGACAGATTTGCCGAGCAGCATTGTGTCGCTGCCGTTCTTCGTATCGCACCAAACCCAGGAACTGGTCACTCGAATGCTGTCACCGCAGCACTTTGTGTACACCCCGGCCTACCGCATTGTCGCTAACGCGGGGAACGCAAGTATGCGCGTGTACGACTTGTCATTCGTGGCGCCCGTATCGTTCAGCATGGTGGAGCTGCTGATCACCCACGTACACGAGGACGACATGCTCAGCGATATCGCGATCGCCGATGCAAACGACAACGTGCAGACGTACCTCTCGATGAACACGAGGGGCATGCAGCAGCTGCTAGTCTATGTGCCTGTGGTGCCCACCACGCGGCAGGTGCTAGCATGCGTCCGCCAAGAGCTCGCGCATTCGACTAGCACGTACTCACTAAATCTCATGGCGTGCTACACTAGAAAATAATTGTACAAACAATACTGACCAAGACCATGAGAATGGAGGCGAGGAACGTGCCCTTCATGGTCATGGTGCCGTCTTCGTTGCGAGCGCCCTTGCAGCGCTTCAGGAACTGCCCTGAGAACATCTCAGTATGAAGGAACAGAAACACTAGCCAGAGTATCAGGATCTCCCGTACGTCGATCTTGCTGGTCATGTTCACAACCATCCCGCCCAAGTCGCCCCGGTCGCGCACTTTGCATTTCTTCTTCACGGGTTCCGGCTCGGATAATGGCGTGGGCGTGATGGAGATGACCTCGTAGTCGGGCATATTTTTTTTTACGACGAAAAGTCTTGAACGTAAATGAACTCGCCTATATGAGGGCGTACATCTTCCAACGCAGACATTGATCGCTGCATATTGATGACATAGTCGCGGCGGAACGGATTCGACAGATCAGCCACAAGCAGATTCACCATGTCGTCGAAGATAGAGGCATGCACTAGCAGCTTGCGGGTCTTTGGATCGAAGTAGCGCCCGTGCTGATTGGACGCCGGCGCCGTCACATCGAACGTGGGATATGCCGAAGTCTTCTCCGTGACATCCACTGCGAACCCGACAACCCTCTTTCTGATCTCGTCGCGCGGGAGTCTGTGCAGACATTTTAGTTCAATGCCGTTCAGCGCGGTAGAAGTGTCCACCTGAGCGTTTGCGAGTAGCGGCTGCAGAATAGACCGAACCACGCCGATGTCCAGCGATTTCAGCTGCTGCTCTGCCTCGTTGAAGAACGTGTTGATCTGGGTGTCAAGTAGCGGGGGCGTGTGCGCGCCTTGGAGAAACTTCTGCACGAGATCGTCGAGCGGCTTGCAGCGTGCCTGCTTCCACGCGTCGACAACGGCAATCGCAAAGAGTGAGTAAATGCCGTTCAGATATATTCCGACGATAAAGGAGCTCTTCAGATCGGTCTTACACGACTGAGTGTTCACGTCGTACAGCGGACTCACCTCCCAATTGACGAAGGCCATCTCCGCTTGGAACTCCTGGCCCAGAGGCGACGTCAGAACCGTGCGAGCGTTGGCGGAGACATCCACCCGGCACTTGCTCACTTCGGTTCGTGCCATTTGCTCCGCCGTCTCCTTGCAGAACACGAGCTCAGTAGCTACACGCGTCCGATCGTCGCACACGGCGACAACAAGACCGATGACGCGATCGTTGTGCGCGATCAGACTAACCACTTTGAGTAGAAACGCGCCAACGGAGACCAGCTCGTACCTCTCTCGCGATTGCAGCGCGATTCGCAAATATTTGGCGTACGAATCAAGAATGGAATTAACACCATCAGTTGTGTCAACCACAAATCTATTGTAGTCCACAATGAACCGAAGGGGGTCACCGATACTCGCGGAAGGCCTAACTAGGATGGGCTTCGCTTTCAACGTGATCGCTGTTGTGCACACAGACGTCAGCAGCGCAGCCGAACCGAACCCAATGACAGCAAGCTTCTGGTAAGAGAGGTCGTCCTGCAGAGTGTATCTGGCTCCAGACGCATTGACAAAAGCGGTCAAGCGGTCCACGGTCAACTGTTTGGCCATAAGCGTTTCCTCGGACTGACTGGTGATTCGCTTGATCTTTGCTAAGACTGATTGAAGATTCAGTCGCTCGATTTCCAGGCGAGACTTGAAATAGACCTTGAACGCGCTCGTCGTGACCGGCAAATACAGGGCGCACGTGTTGGAGTGCAGCTGAGACCACTCCACGTCAATGCGTCTGAGCAGCACAACGACTGGTTTCGAGGTGTCGATGCTGGCGAGGTTGACGAGCTTGATGCTGGAGCCGTCTCGATCGTCCGCGAGGAGCAAGGCATTCATGCCCATGATGTTGGCGAGATAGACTATCAGATCGTTAATGTCCACAGACGAAACGCCGCTAGCATTAAGGGTAATCGAGCCTTTGATAAAGTAGTCCTCCAGCAGGTGAATCAAGGCTTGCGGAGTGGTAAAGTTCCGTGACACGAGAGAGTGCTTCATGACACGCAGATGGAGCAACGGCTGCTTCAACATCTCGATCAGAGTCAGTACGAACTCGCGCATGGACCCGAAACGTTGGTCGATGGCGGCCACAATGGTAGCGGTCTGCATCCACGCCTTCGACAAGGGCTTCGTACAGTCGCGAATGCCGCCGTGGCAAGTCATGATCGACCCGTTCGCCACAAGCGCCTGGCTTCCAAAGAGTTGGAGGACGTAGTGTGGCAGCTTGATGCGCCGGTTCATTATTTTTGTGTTTGGAATAGAAGAGATCGGGTAGTCAATCTTGTACGAGCTGTTGACGTCCTTCTCTTTTGACGCTGTGTTGGCAATACACTGTTGGCAAATGTTCTCCCCATCGGATTGCTGCTTCTTGCGACAGCACGGCAGGCAATATCCAAGCTCGTACTTGCCCTGAATGAAGCCCAGCACCGGCAACTCTTTCGTCGGGCAGGAGTAGTATTCGGGGTGTTGAAACATAAAGTTGTAGTACTCCGTGGCGGATCTTTCGCCAGCTTTCGACACCGCAGGCTGGAACTTCTTTTGACAAATGCGGCTATGGCTGTCGGAAGATATACTGGGCTGGAACAACACAGGATCGTCGAGCCCCAGGTTCTTCTGAGTGCTGGCCTCCAGACGGACGGCATTGTCCGCGGCGAGCACCATGCGGCCGATCAAGTCAACGTACAGCGCGGTCTCCACAATATCAAGGTTGTACAGACCAATGACAGCAGCCTCACCAACGTTCTTCACTTCGATCTCTGGCAACTGCGGGCCCGAATCTCGTGAGACGCTGTATCGAACGGTGTACCCCACCGTCATCTTGTGCCCAAGCATCCGCTCGTTGGAGGACAAGCCCAGGAAACCGCTCCCCAGCAGCTGGCTCGATACCAGGTCTACGAGTTTGGAGTACGACACAGGAAGCTTGAAAGTCAGAATCGTGACGACGAAAGCACTTTGTATGAGATCTCTGAGAAGGGCGGTAGAAGCGGAAGCTTGTAAAAGGCGCCCTCGAAAGCATTGAGCTGGGCGATGCATTGGTTCAGCATCGGCTCCACGAAGGCGATGAATGCCGCCTTGGTGAATGTAAGCGTGGGGTTCGGCTGTGCCTTGACCCGCACAGCTCCGAACTGATTGATAATTAGCAGCAGTTCCACGTACGAGTCTGTCGGCAAGAACGAGACGATGAGGCATCGACCGTACATCAGATCCTTCGCTGAGACAGGCAACGATCCAATATGGCTGAAAGCCGAGATCTTGCGGAACTGATCGCGCTGCTCGAACTTACGAAGGCGAACAGGCCGTCGGTCCGCGTCTGCGCTGTAAACGTCAATAAAGGCAGCATCGCTCATGCTGGTGATGTCCGCGCTGTTGAACAACTTCAACGTGTCGATCCGTAACTGACGATCGGGTTGGCCAGCTACTAGCGTAATGCTGGACGTCGACGCGGTCAGCAGATCTGCAGAGTCAATAGTGACCTGACGCTGGGCGTTGAGCCGCGGGAGCACCCGGGCTTGCATCTGGAATCGCTCCAAGGCGTCACGCTGGTCGAAGTGGTACTCCGCTTTGCTCTCGTCTTGCAGGTACTGTCCTAGAACGGAGTACGAGACCATAGGGAAGAATCGGTGGATAGCGTTTGCGTAAATTTCTTCGAAGAGTTCGGAATTGCTACTGGCGACGAGTTGAAACCTGCTCTTGCTCGCGACGAATGAGTCAAGACTCACGCACTCGACCACCACAGCGTCGCCTGTGATCAAGTTTTCCAGAGTCAGGTTAGTAGTGGTTGTTGGAGGAGGCGGGCGCATGTCAATTGGATACCCCTCCACCATTCGTGCAGCGGTGGAGTAGTGCGACATTAAGCGCAGCCCGTACCCGGTGATGGTCTTGTGCGCGTCAGGCAACCACAAGTGCTGCTTGTAGGGGTCAATCCCGGTCTCGATGACGATCTTGCTGCGGATGTCGCTCGCTTTGTCTTTAGAGTAGAGCAACAGACTACTGAAGACCGTGTCTGACGACTTCGTGTGGACGATTGGGGCCGATGTATCCGCAGAGTTCAGCAGCGCTTCGAAGTCGTCATCACCAAGCTCTTCCCAAATCGCACCGCCCCTGGCTGCGTCTGTTGGTCGTAACGCATTCACGGTCGACACGCCGATCGTGCTTACCAGACGTTTGTTACTGGGGGGTGAGGTCATCTGCACTGATTACGAGTTTGCTTGCCTCTCCGAGAAAGTAGATCGACGACGCGACGGAGAATGTGTTCTCGCCGTGGTCATATTCAAGGATATTAACTCGGGCATAAACGTTTTCGAGAACTGGAATCATCGCAACTACTATAATATAACGGTTTCTCTCTCTAGTCTTCAATCCTGCGCTTGCACATAGTCGTGAGCGCACATTTCGCGATGGAGTCGAACGAGTCCACTGCTTTGTAGTATTCCGCGTGAGCCGTGTCCGCGCGAGCGTTGGCTTCTGCGACTTCCTTCACGCGCTGCTGCTGCTCAGCTCGATCCGCGCATGCCTGCGCATCGCGAAGCTGATTCTCAAGGTGGCCGACGAGGTCGGATTGCGTGCGCGTCCTTCTCTCCATGCTGGTGATTGCGAAATGTGGATGTGGCGCGCTGCCGTCCCGCTTCCTTCGTTGTTTTGGCACGAATCCGCCGCACTCATCCCTGTTCGGGCGGGAAATCGCGATAGGACCAGTCACAAAGTCATCATCCATCCGACAAAAAAAAATCAGAAGTTAGAACTTTTTTTCAAACTTGCTCACAAAAACAAAAAAGTTTGTGACCGCCCAAATACACCTCCTTGACCGATTCGCTGCCTCTCGCGAGCGCTCGCATGCTGTCGTGCGAAGGACGTGCTCTCGATGACCTCCTTTGCACGACAGGCGTCTCCCGAGTCCTCTGCCGAGCTCTCGTGCACAGGAGCGAGTTATGAGATTGTGATTGAAACGCGGGCCAAAACCCCCCCCGCGCGAGAATTACCAGTCCGCCCTGAAAAAAAAAGAGTGGCATCACAAAGGGCTACCTCGCTAGGCCGTGTTACTCCTCTCGAATGTTTCTGGCTCTATAGGACACAGGGCGCCCGTCTTCCGGGGTTTTCCGTTCTCGACAGTTTAGTGCTTGCTCACCGGACGAGTGCGCTAGCCTAGCACTCTCTTCGTTCCTGGTTGGGTCTGGATTTGGTGTCGGTGGGGGTCGGATCCTCGCCAGACGACCACTTCACTCTCCAATGTTTCGGGCTCTATAGGGGTTACCGTCTTCCGGGGTATGCATTGGCGGGGTGAATGTTCAATCCAGCAGTTCGAGGTCGACCCGAGTGGGTGCAAGTGCAACCGACGGGTATACTCTTTGGAAGATTGTTTATCAGGATGGATTGCAAACGTTATATCTACTGTACATGTTCTACAATTTGCGGAGTGATAAATCGCGGGGTGGGCACTGCCTCAATCGGGTACGCGCTTGGGTCATACTCCGCAG
>JAADYG010000957.1:0-11021 GCA_023338115.1 Phytopythium boreale | reverse complement strand
GCGCCAGCCGCTCGTCTAGCGTTTGCTCCTGGCGCTCGCGGCCGCTCGGGCGCCTGGCGGCGGTGCTCCACGCGCTCGTCGCCCTCCGAACTGCTGGACGAGTCCTCCAGCACGATCACCTCGTCCGCCATCGCCCAGGAGCTTGCGGTGAATCAACAGGAAAGGACGAAGTGCTCGTGTGGTTGGTTACCTGGTTGTCTCGTGAAAAGCTCCACGGTCTTATTCCTTTGCACGATTGGAGAGCTCGGCAGGGCCAAAACAGGGCAGAATCACTCGGACAGAAGCGAATGCGGACGTTTGGGAGCGTGGGTGTCCACATCTGGACCGTTACCTAATGTTACGGATCGGTTTGTGCCGCTTTCGACGAGTCTATTCGCTCGCCCACATCTTCAACTGTCCTGCGCCTCGGGCCGTTCTTCTTCGCGACCAAACGAGCCCAACACGACCAACTCCATGTTGGCTCCTCCGCAAACCACAATGTGCTGGGTCGGGTGGCCCGTGACGGCTGTAACGGGGCCGCTAGTGGGGAGTCGGAGCCAGCCGGCCGGCACGTCGCGACCCTTGTTCCTGTCGGTCGACTCCACCGCGCCACCGTCGTTCTCCGACGCTGGCTTCGCTCTCTCTACTAACGTCGAAGAACGCTCGTTGAGGCTGATCGTATCGAGAGACAGTCTCCCGTGCGGGCCCCAGCAGGCGATTGACGCGCCAAACAGCAGAGTCGACGGACACCGATGGCAGCCCAGCCACGAGTTGGGACTGGTCCGCACGGTCGCAATCGGCATTTCCAGCTCTCGTGGTGCAGACAGCACCGACATGGGAAGCGCAGCTCTCGGCCGGAAGTCGCGGGGGTCACGCCAACGGTCCAGCTCTACGACAAAAGCACGCATCGTTAACACAGAAACGTAAGAATAGGGCATCGTCGCCGTGGATCCAAGTCAGCAACAGCGCTCGTACCGATCTTGCGCGAAAAGAGCTTGACGGCCGTGCCCGTGAGCAGCTCTAGCACGACAAGCCAGTCGTTGCGTAGCTGGCAGGCGATTTGAGTCATACTCTGTGGCAGCAGCCGCAACGACACTATGCCTGATCCACCAGGCGACTGAGCGAGCGACTGGGAAAGCACGAGGTCGTGCACGACGTGAGCTAGAAGTAGCGCAAACAATACAGTGAGTCCGTCGAAACATCACAGCGAGCTGACAGTTGGAGGAGACATTACGCTTGATAGCCTCGGCGACGTTCAGAACCGACTTGCGTAGCGGCGACGGCTTGGACCCAAACGCGCGGACGCTCACGTTGTGGACATCGTAAACCTGCAATGAAACAACCAGTGAGCTGACGAAGTGACGCAAATCAGACCATGGGCTGCATCTGATGTTCGTACCACGATGACTCCGCTCTGGATGCCACAAATAACTTCTTGCTTACACCGAGAGAGCACGATCGAGTTGACTGGATGCGGGCCCGTCGATATGGACCAGACCGGACGATTCGGGAATCGTATGTCCCACATGCGAATGGCGCCGACGATATCGCCGGCAACCACGTAACACAGGTCTGTCTCGACTTTCTGGGGTGCCCTCCGCATCGAAGGTGCTGCCGATGAGGGCTGAGGTTTTTTCGACACAAACACCAGCGAGTTGTACCCGCTTGACGTGTGGCTAGAGCTCTTGAGCACGCGACTCGGCCTAGTCGGGAACTTGCGCAGGTTGAACAGCCAAATCTCGTTGCGATTTGAGAAGGAACACGCAATTTCGTCCTGGACACCAAGTGAGGCCAATCACAACGCCAATGCAACGTCAAACAGCATGCCATAGATGCGGATCCTCTAAAAGAGCGGCTCAAAAGCGACCTCCTTACCTCGTTCATTGGGTTCCACCGAATGCACTGGACCTCGAACGGTGTGAAAATGGTGTGAATCTGCACCATCACCAGTGCAACACAGCTTGTTAGCTCAGTCCATGATCCAGGCAAGACCTCACAATGACGCACGCACCGGATGCATGCGCTCTAGCACGTCGGATATCTCTGGGTCGCCATCGGCTTGGCCAAGTCTCGCTTGCATCTTGCGCTGTTCAGCCACCACACTCCTTGTCAATGAATTACATGTATGACAATCAGCAACACGTAACTTACATGACCGGCATTGATGCTGCGGTGCGCATACTCGTCAAAGTCGTAGATTGCTATTATCCCGTTCGATGAGCCGGCCGCCAGTAGCACGCCCGCCGAGTCGAACTCGATGCAGCTCGCGTAAAACTCCTCGTTGCGCAGGCGTTCTGCGCGATGCTCCCAGTCCGCAGACAGCGCCAGCTTCACCGGTGAGCATTGGAACGTGCCAAGAGCCCACCGCGTGATCAGCTGAGGGAGGCGCCGGCGTGGGTTGCGGTGCTTGTGGGGCGCGCGACCGCCGCACTCCCCCAGCTCCCGGCGATACAGCAGGCTTGTGACGCACGAGCGATCATCGCGGTGCTGTCTGGTCGCTTGCAATCGCACGCCTCCACTTTCTACAATAGTCACAGATGCGGCATCTGCCTCCGCCTCATCCTCGGAGCTGATCGCCTCAACGCCTTCGTCCGCGTCCGCCGACTCGGTCGAGCGTTGAGCGTCTTCCGCGTCTTCCGCGTCCACCTCGTCCTCCTCGTCGATCACGACGCGCGCTCCGTGCAACCGCTTACGCTGGAAGAAGTCCATGATCGAGGTGGCGCTGTAGCGCTTCTTGGTGGGCCGCCCGCCGCCCCCATCGCCGCCTGCCATTTCTCGTGAGCGGATCACCCGCCAACCGCACTTTGAAGCGGTTTCCCGCGTAATTCCTGCGTCCAAATAATGGAACGGATCAGCTAACGGCATGGTCAGTATTTGGTTTAATGACAATAGCTGGTGATTACAGTCGTAACCTTGAAGTTGGTGCCGCTGTGTAACCCCAACTTGAAGTGACCACAGTAGAGGCTGCGGCTATTGGTGGTTATCGACGTCTCGTGCACTTGCGTACCGAGCAATGCTGCTTGTTCTTGGCTTTCTGTCGTATCGCAACGCTTTCTCTTGCTACGGCGAATCCCCAAGCGAGGTCTCCGCGAGGCGACCACCGCGATCCTGTTCGGAACGGTCCCGGTGGTTTCTCGCGCGGCTAATTATACCAATCTGATAATTTTTGGATCCGCTCGCATTGCTCATGCAGCAAGAGGTTTGTCTGTTCACCCGAAATGGATCAGCGCCCGTGCAGGAACCAGTAGCAAACGCCTTGGGTCCCGCACAGGTCGCTCTCTTTCTTCAACAGCACGGCTTCGTGGAGTGCTCCGCGACCAGATATGCTTGACGACTGCGGTCCCGTGGTGGTGTCGCCGCTGAACCTGGGCGAGTTCGACTCGCTCGAGTACGTGCTGCTGGGCTGTCTTCGTTCCTCGGGCAACAACGACGTTGAAGGCAGCGACGAAGAGTCCAACAGTGACGAGGCGGATAGCGACGGCGACAACGATGCTGATGGCACCAGCGACGAGGAACGTGCGAATCACTGGTGGAGTGAAAGCGACGACGGTGGCGCCGACTGGTCCGAGTCTCTCGACGGATTGATTACGATGAACACTGCTCGGACAGGAAAGACCGCAGCCGACGCTTTCGAGCCCTTCGACGCTGCAGCACTCGCGTTTCCGCCCGAACCAGAGCACCAGCAGCAACAGAAGCACCAATCGGAAGCACCTTCGCCCAACGACCACGAACCTTACAACGACACTGAGACCGCCGACGGCAAGCGCGTGGCGTCGAGGAAGCGCGAAGTCTTTGCGATGATCTTCGAGAACCTCAAGAATTCGGTCTTTAAGCGACGAGTCGACCGCGAGGCGCGGACCACGTACGCGCAGGGTGCTGGGCACCGCTGGCCAAGGTCGCCACGCACAGCGCGCGTGCACACGGCGCTATCGACGGCTCCGTCCGTCAGCTCGACGCTGGTTCACGACGATCAGGAGGCCTGGAGCTTGTCATGCCGCCGGTTCACGAGCCTGAAGCACTTTGTGTGGCCAGGAGGCGCGCCGCAGTTTAGCTTCTTGGCCTCCACGTCGACTGGCGACGTGGTTGTGCGTGACGTGCTCTCGGATGAAGCTCGCACGGCGGGAATCCAGGTCGGCGACGTCTTGGAAGCGGTTGCTGACGTCTCGCTGCGTGGCATGGGCCTCGACGAAGTCACGTCGCTAATAGCGACGGTCGACAAGCCGGCGGTGTTTCGATTCCGAGCTGACGCGTGGACGTCGGCAGCAAAGCGCTGGGAGCACGAGCTGTTCCACGTGATTCTCCGCGACCAGAAGCTTGGCGCCACGTTCACGAGCGACGGACCGCGCCACATCCCCGTCGTGAGTCGCGTCGCACGGTCGGGCGCGCCGGCGGCAGCGTTTGGAATCCGAGCGGGCGACGTGCTGGTGGCTGTGAATGGCCAGGATGCCGTCTCGATGGGGCTCGGCCGCGTCATGAAGTTCGTCAAGTCGGCGCCAAGACCGATCTGCTTCACCTTCCAACGCGCTCGCATTACGACGAGCGCTGCTAGTCGGCGGCTGGAACCCGCCGGGCCGAGTCGGTCTGCGAACCAGAGCCTCGAGCTTGACACAAGCGCCCCCGTTTGGCGGCAGACCGACGCGTCAGACGCTGGGGTCACCAGCGACGTGCTGATCGTCTGGAAGGAAGGTCCGTTGGGTGTGACGCTCGTGCCTGACCTGCTCTCGGGCCTCCCTGTTGTCAATCGATTGACTGGCAAGGGCACATCCCGCGGCCTCGAGCGAGTCCACCACGGGTACCTGCTTCACTCTGTCAACGGCCAGAAGCTGGTCGGCTCCGGCATGGACGAGTGGCAGTCGGAGCTTTCGGGGCTGCGCAAGCCGGCGCTGCTGGTGTTCAAGGCGCCCAAGACGTGTGGCTCATTTTGCGATGTCAGCAGTGACAGCGACTTGGACTCGGGCAGCGGATCGCTGACGTTCACATCGCCGTCATCTCCGTGCGCGCCGCTCGAGATGGTGGAGACCGCGGCGACGGACCAGATCTTGGCGAGTCTAGCGACTGGTCGCTTGACGGGCATTGCCGGTGGCAACAACTCGGATCTCGAGTCACTGGGCTGTCGGAGTGTGCTCGACAGCGACGACTGCTACCTCGTGACGTGGAACGAGCCGCGTCTCGGCCTGGGTCTGTCGCTGGAGCCTCAGAAACCGCGCTTTCAGCCACCAGGAGATGATGGCGGACGGGCGCACTCACCGTCACGCCGCGTTCCTGTCGTTCGCGTAGTGCAGAGCAGCTGCCGCCTGCAGTTTCCTGGGAATCCCATCGGCGACTGGCTTGTGTCCGTTAATGGAGCGTCGGCAACCGGTCTGACGGAGACGGCACTGCGCGATCTGGTTGCATCGGCTACCAAGCCAGCAGTTCTCCGTTTCCACCGCCCCCCGCCCCGTCAAACGCCTGACGCCGGCGGCTCCAACTCGAGCCCCACGTCTTGGTGGAGCGAGCTGCACGACTCGGACGATGAGGAGACGCCGTCGCGCTTGCCCTGTGTGCCCACCGAGGCATCGCCTCTGACGACGACGCACTACTGCTACAACCTCCTCTGGCCGTCGGGGCCGGCGCTGGGACTCACGTTCGCGTCGTATCTGGACGCGGACCGCGGCGGACAAGTCGTCGTGTACATCAAGCGCGTCGCTCCGAGCGGCCATGCGGCCAAGACGAGGCTCGTGGCCAAGGGCGACGAGCTCGCGACGGTGAACGCGGCCGCGCTACCGCCCGCGCGCGGCTTTGACGAGACGATGCACTGGCTGGCGCGCCAGAAACGGCCGCTCGTCCTGGGCTTCGCGCGGCCGCTCGTCGAGCGCGACAGCGGCCGGAGCTGAGCTGATGCAGGTGGAGACACTGGTCTTGGTACGGTGGACGATGCGTTAGCCACACCAGCTATAATCCCAGCATTACACTTACATGATCGCATCGGTTCTTGTTTACTTGTCACTTGTGTCTTCTTCTCCTTTTTGTCCTTGTTCTTCGTCCCTCTCCGTACTCGTTGTTGTTATACGCCACGCTCGGGCGGGGCGGCGCGCGAAAGCTCCATGTACTACTACCACTAGAAAAACAATAAATACTCAATTGCCTCTTGTCTCTCAGACTGTCCCCACCCGTGCCCGTCTTCCTCTTCTTCGTCCTCATCATCTTCATCCGCTTGCGCGTGCGCTCACCACTTTGCAGTGGCGGCGCGGTCCTTGACGTTCCAGTGGAACAGGATCACGTCCTCCTTGAGCTTGACCAGGTTGTTGCTGCAGCGCGGAAGCGTGAACACGGCGCTGCTGTTGTCCTTCATCTCCGAGCGCAGCAGGCGCTGCGTCTCCACGATCTCGCCCTGCGAGATGGCCGGGATGTCGCTCACGGGCACGAACACCACCTCGGTCGTCGTGCTGTCGCGCCCCTCCTGGTAGAAGCCCAGCAGATTCGTGGCCGCGTCGAACGCCGGGAAGCCGATCGCGTTGCTCGAGTCCACCGTCACCATGCGCGCAACCACGTAGTACACCTGCATCTCGATCGCGTCCGCGATCTGCGAGCTCGGGTTCGGCTGCGCCCCGCCGCCGTTCAAGTTGGGGTAGAAAATGCCATCCCCTCCCTCCTGCTCATCCAGCTGCCGCATAAACTCCGTCAGCCCGCCCGAATTGTTGCGGAACAAGCCCGGCGGCCCCTCCATACCGTTGAGGTTTATATTCACAGGCGTCGTCGTCGCTGTCATGGCCGTACCCTGCGCGCTCGAGACCGAGAACTGGTTCGCCGCCGGCTGGGCCATGCCCGTCGAGTTCATCATCATGTTCGGCGCCATAAGGGAAGCCGCATTGGTGGACGGGTCCTCACTGAGTGGGTTGTTGGTGCCCATCGGTCCAGCGCCAGCGTGAGGACTTACGAGGGACGGACCGCCAGCATTCGCGGCGTGCATGTTGCTGTTGGCGGCAGCAAACTGCTTGGCCACCTTATCCGCAGACGCCTGCTGCGCGCTCGCCATAAGCGCAGGGAACCGCTCGATCGACTTGAGCACGTAGTCGAGGTGCCCCATCGTGTCCGTCGCGTACGTGAGCAGCAGGTTCGCAATCAGGCACTTGGTGTCGTGCTGCGCCGTCTCGTACGTCATGACGTCCTTATACCGCCAGCACGCGGGGCAGCGATAGATCGGTCGGTCCGGGTCCGCCGTGCCGTCGCTCTTGCTCTCATAGCCGACCGTCTGCCACTCGAGCTGATGCAGACCGTTCACGACGGCGCCCGTCCATCCAAGCACGCTCTCCATGGCGCCCGTGAGCGGGTTATTCCCGTGCGGACTGCTGACGGAGCCCATCGGCGACGCCAGGTCGCCCGTGCGCATCCTCTTACGCCGATCTTCCGCGGCAAAAGTTGAGCCAAATGTCAGGTCGTTCTCGCCGTTGGATGCTGGCGACGACGTTGTCGATCCGGGGGCGGACACGCCCGTGATAATGTGGTGCGTGACCTGCGAGGGCAGTCCCTTGTGCGGCCGCCGCTTGTTGCGCTTGGAGCGCACGGAAATGGTCGAGCTCAGGTCGAACGCGACGTCAAAGTTCATGGGCGACTGCGCAGTGTCGGCCTCGACCTTGAGGCGGAACGCCTGGCCCTGGTGGTTCTTGGACACGTCCTCGATGCGCAGCTTGAGCAGCGCCTTGCCCGACGAGTCGATCGTGCGCTGGCAGTCGGGCGACATCTTCAGGATGTCCTGCTTCAGCACCGGGTGCTCGTTCTCGTAGAGCAGAGTGACGCGTAGCGGTACGGGGCGGTTGCCCACGCGCTCGCCCTTCTCGTTGACCAGGTGAATGGGCAGCGTCATGCACTTGTCGCGGCCGCCCTCGTCCTTGTACCAGAGCTCCGGCAGCTTCTCCTGGATGAGCAGGCGGTGCTGAATGACCGTCATTTCGGTCGTCACGGCGGGCACCACATTGAACTCTGAGGAGCATAATCACAGTGTCGGCGTCAGCAATGATGATTAATGCTTCAACGGCTTCAATGAAGAACGCACCTTTGTTGGGGGCGCCAGCGATGTGAATGACGAACTTGCGGTTGCCCAGCGCCATGGAGCACTCGCCGATGCGGATGCGCAGCTTGCAGATGCCGTCGCCGTTCATGACGGGCTTGGTGGCCGGGTCAATGTGCATGATGGGCTTCTCCACTGGCAGCATCTTCTCGGCCGAGTACAGTTCCACGTTGAGCGGCACCGTGATCCTGTTCCGCCATCGGTCGTAGTCAGACGCATCCCCGTCAGTCAAATGGTCCAATGAACTCGTTTGGCAAGGGTGGAGGAGCGAGCGTACCCCGACTTGAGGTGGTCCGCTGAGTCGACCAGGTAGACGGTGATCTCGAACGGGTGGTCGCGGAACGGGAACTTGGGCGGCTGCGGCTGGATCTTCAAGCGGAGCTGCGCACGGATACGGAGACGCATCCCGCGTTGAAACGGTCAGGTCAGAGGCTCCTCACGCCACGGAGACTTGACGGAACGGTCCGGACAATCAAACGCAGGGCGCACGTACCCTTTCACTGAAGTTGTCGCTGTCGGTCTCCATCATCGCGGAGGAAGCGGCGACAGCGCTCGAGAGCGCGCCGGGGGCGTACGACTCGGTCATCAGCATGGAAGCTTGTCTTAAGGCGCTATAGGTGGCCTTGACACGAACGCGTCCGTCGATCGGAGCACGCGGTCAATCGCGCAGTGCCGAGCGTCAATCCAATGCGGCCAGTCAACCACTGAAAGCGCTACGTTACGCGCGCCGGCAGTCGGTCGGGCAATCAATTCGGTTGATGGATCGGCCACCACCTGGGACGCGGAGCGTTCGACGAAGCGGGCGAGGAAGGCCGTGCGCCGTCCAGGAACCAAAATGCAAAGTGCGCGTCACGGAAAGAAGGCGCCCGGCACTCGGGCGGATCTTATTCGGCCCGCGTCGCGCGCGCTCCTCGGGGGTTCGCCGCTTTTTCTCTTCTCGCAGCTGCGACTCGGAGGGTGTCGGCGCGCGCGCCCTTTTCGCGGAATGCCGCCCAAAGTATACAAACGTCAAGTAAGTACCGGTGGGGGCGCGGTACAGGCATACAAATACCAAGTATAATCGGCGGCAGGCAAGGGAAAAAAATCAGGGGATGACAGGATGGCGCAAAAAAAAACCCAACCACCACTGGCGACGAGCTGGAGCGACAGGATTTGAGGTTTTATTGTGGGATTACACTTGCGAATCGTATGCTGCTGAAAACACCTTATGTCGGTTTGAAGATGAGGTTTTTTGTTGGTGTTACACAGTCGATTTGAGGGGGCAGCCGCGGAAAATGGGAGCGCGCGTCCAGGAAGAAGGCGCGAACGTTCGGCGTTTCCGCGCGCAGCGTCTACGCGAATGGACCCCGAGCCATGGCGTCAACCGTTTTCGGGAGTTGGCCGTTGGCTAACATGGCTTCCTGTGTGACTCTCATACAGTAGGTGTACGATACGGCATCCCTTCTGTACAGTACAGTTGGAGATCGGATCCGTTGGGTGGATTGAAGTGCTCCCGTGCTTCGCTGGCTTGAGCGTCAACGCTTGCGGGTCGCCGTGTTGATGGCGGTCGTCTCGACGCTTGGGTGCACGGGGTGGTTGCGTTCCTCATACTTGCGAGTGCTCGACGCTGATGGCGTGTCGTGGGGTCGGACGGTGCGTGCCTTCCATTTGGAAGGGCACTTACGGCGTGGACGGCGTTCTCTATGCACGCACTCCAAGCATTCACCAAGACTGGTTCGTAGAGACGGCGAGTGGGGATTAGATGTAGGGTGTACAGTACGGCACCGACACGGTGGAGGTGGGAATGTCGTCAATCCGATCGGACGATGCCCAGTTGAAGCGGTGCTGCTGGCGGTTGTTCAGCTGTTGCAGTACCGGTCGTGCCCCGGTATTATTACCGGTACGGTATACTGTTTATAACCTACGGTAAAACATACTTTCATCAGTATGCTATATATCAGGCGGTTTTAACTGCCGGCAAGTGCGCATGCCGGCGCAACCAAAGGAAAGCGCGGCAACGAGTTCGACTTGGCGCGTAAATCACGGAGAAAGGATGAGCAGCAGCCGCGAGAAGAGCAAGAAGGCGGCCAAGGAGCTGCTGGCACTGTGCGCCAAGGAGGGCATCAAGGTCCCGACGGTGCGTTTTGCGCGCGAATTGAGGGTCTGCAGCATGTACTAGTGCTGTTTCAACTCACTGCTTAGTGGCGTTTGTACCCGTCCAGGACCCGATCAATGCGGCCGTGGAGGCGGGCACCATGCTGAACGCGACCAAGGAGACTGTGAGCGGAATGTCTGGGTTTTGTTTTCTGTAAGCCTATGAAGCTAACGCGCGCGCATTGCTGGTAATTAACGCAGGGCGAGTTTCAAATGGACAAGGCGCTGGAGGTTCGTGATGCATTGCGGTGTTTAGACAGTAACTGCCCATGTCGGTAAGCTTACCGTTGTGCTCGCTGCCCAATTAGGAAATGATCAAGAAGTTTGGGAAGAAGGAGAGCGCGCCGTCCAAGAAGCGGAAGGCGGCGGATGTCAAGACGGAGAAGGGCGCCAAGGCCGAGAAGTCCGCCGGCGCGACCAAGAAGAAGGGCGGCAAGGTCAAAAAGGAGGAGGACGAGGAGGCCGAGAACGGGGACGTTGGCGACGAGCCCAAGGCGAAGAAGCAGAAGAAGAAGCCGACGGCCGTGTGCGAGGCGAACCAGGCGCTGGCGGACGCGTTCGCCGAGCTGTCCGGGTTCGAGTTCAAGCGCGGCGAGAAGTTCAAGGGCGGCACGTGGTCCAAGGTGGCCAAGGCGATCCGCGACAGCGAGGACGAGATCTCGTCCGGCAAGCTGGCGCTCAAGCTCAAGGGCGTGGGCAAGTCGTCGGCCGCCAAGATCGACGAGTTCCTCGAGACGGGCACGCTCGAGAAGCTCGAGGAGTACCGGGCAGGCAACATGTAACGCGAGCTCTCTCTCTCTCTCTCTCTCTCTCTCTATCTCTCTCTCTCTCTCTCTCTCTCTTGCCCGGCCGGCAGATGTGC
>JAADYG010000956.1:0-11030 GCA_023338115.1 Phytopythium boreale | reverse complement strand
TCGAGGAGACGGGAGGGTTTCGGTATCAACGGTAGCTCTTCGCTGTTCGGTAACTGCTTCAAGATTTTGTTGGTGCCGTCGGCTGAGTGCAGCCGACGCAGCTCACGCGGCCTAGCTTACTCCTGTGTAATTAGCAGGACGAGAAGGATGTCATCAAGACAACGAGTCGAAAGTGCATAGTTCTGGATTGCAATGGAAATGCAGTAAATCGGCATCTTTATTAACTCTATCCTCGCTCTTTTTACTACACGCCGATGAATTGCAATGGGCTGTCTCCAGCGCAACATCAACTCCGTCACGAACAAAGTACAGTATATAACAAGATGCTCGTATGCTCCTTTCTATCTCTCGATAGCTATGGGTGCCTTCGAGAGCCCCCTCTCTGAGGTGACCACGCACACGACCCGTCGTCTCGCCCGTCTATAGTTGCCTAGTTGATGCCGAGCATATAAATACTTGTGTAGTTGCGCACCATTGATGTCAAGGGTGTTGGTTTGCGTGCGTGTCGCCAGCAGTAGAGAAGTACGATTGCCATATTTAACACGGTGATTGTTTGCCCCCTCCTCTCTGCGCCCGGTTTCCGGCCACGTCAAAGCAAAAAGTACTGTACTGTAGCGAGCTTGTCGAATCAACTCACCTCGCTTCAACATGTTGACAATTATTTTAGCTCTAAGTGCGGATTCACTTTTCCCGGTGCTCATAGGTCGTACTTTGCGTGTTCGAAATCCAATGTACTGTATTTCATATCACTGGCATGTGTGCCAGAAACAAAACAGTGCATATGTACTGTATTATGGAAATTCCTCGTTGGCCGATGACTTCACCAGAAAAGAGTTGTCATGAGCGGAAAAGAAATCGTCAATGCAGCATGTTTTATGGTGCCTCGACTCGGTTGTGCCATCCAAAGTTGGCATCCCAGTGACACCTCCCCAGCCCACAAGGGTCAGGCAACAGCCGAGAGGGGATGGGCGGCGTCGAATTGCGCAGGTGGAGGAGCACCGCCCGAGTCGGCTCCAGACTGCACCAGCTGTTTCCTTTCCAACACGCTAAACGTGCCTGACAATTTTACAGCAAAAAAATGTGATTAAAATATTTAAAAACATATTTATTCGAAATGACTATTACAAATCATTTTAGGAGTATAATTGAAGAATTATAATGTTAACTAAAATAATATTTTTTAAACAAATATACTAAAACTAGTTATGTGTCCCACACGCAGCAAAGATACCCGGCCGCGCGACAGAATGGCGCCCGGGTCTACCGTACGGTACCGTAACCCACAGCGCTATGTACAGTAACCAGCACGTGCGTTATACTGTAATAGTTCGTTCGTGTTCTTTTGAGCAACACGGTACCTCCCCCCCATTTTCTTCCAGGGTTTCCTTCCCCTCACTGAATGATCTCCCTGTCGTCCGTTCTAAATTATTGTAAACAGTGTCACTGCCGCGACTTGGTCAGCTCGCACACTCTCTCAAGTTGAATCCATTCCCGCCACCTCCATTGTCCCCCTTTCCTTCGCCCGACCGGCAGCGTTTAGCTCGATCCGCGCCATGTTTCGCCACCCGCCGGCGGGTTCGGACTCGCCCTTCGTTGCCGTCCCAAGCGGCCGCGGTTTTGACCGTTATCGCGACCTTCCGGACGATTCGGCGGGCTATAATAGCGCCCCACCCGCCTCCTTCGAGACCATGAGCAGAGCGTATGCACGTAGAGGCGGCGCTACAGAAGCCTACGCCTTCCCCGACCCATTCCAGGACGGGTCGGCCGGCGTGGCGCCGATGCTGCCGCCGCGTCAAGACGGCAGGTCGGCAAAGAACAAGAAGAAGAAGAAGAAGAAGCAGTCGCAGCGCATGTCGATCGTGCCCAACCTCAAGCTCATGTCCAACAGCGAGCGCGGCAAGTACTATCGCCGCCGCAAGAAGATGTACACGGAGGAGCTGGAGCGCGATGTGGCCGAGCTGAGGGAGCAGGTGGCGGCGCTCTCGATCTCGCGCCAGGTGCAGAGCGAGCTGGCGCTGTCAGCGACCCGCACGCCGCTCGGGTCCTCGGCGCGGCTCGTGGTCGAGTACTGCCAGCAGTTTGCGCTCGGCGCGCCCGTGCGGCTCGCGATCAACGAGTCGGACGCGACGGCGGCGCTCGTGTCGAAAGCCACGGCCACCCAGGAGAGCTTCCTGCGCGCCGTGATGGAGAGCGACTTGCGCTTCGGCGAGTTCGAGGGCATCGACCTGCTGCTGGGCCAGTGGGAGCGCTACTCGATCTACCACTCGTCCATCCACTGGACGCTCAAGACGCTCGAGGTCGCGCGCACGTCGGATACCGACTACGCGGACGATGACGAGTTCGAGAGCGCGCCGGTGGTTATCGCCATCTACGCCGACCTGACCGTTCGCTTCTCGCGCCGCACGATCGAGGAGGTGTTCCCGCACTTGCTGAGCGACGAGCAGCTCATCCAGGAGCTCGTGGGTCTCGAGGTCACGTACCCGTGCATCAACCACTTCCACTTCAACCACCACGGCAAGATCGAGTGGTACAACCCGGAGGTGGACTTTGTCGCGGCGCTCATGAACGCGCTCGGGTCGATCGAGAGGGTCAACCGCGTGCTGGGCCACGCGCTGATCGCCAAGGACCACATGATCGGCGAGATCGAGCCGGAGCTGCAAGTCGAAGTCGCGGTGCCACAGTTTGAGGAGCTTGAGAGCAAGGTGGTCCACGTAGTGAAAAACAACGACGACGACGACGTCGGCACTACGTTGACTGGGTCGACCAACGTCGTGACCGACGTGGGCGACAACCAGGACGAGGAAATGGGCGGAAGCGACCCGGCAGAGGACGACGCGTCTCCATTGCGGCGCCAAATGGATCTGGCCTTCATCTTGAGCTAAGCAAAGGAGAGAAGAGCGGTGTGTATTATCAGGTGAGCGGCGGACGAGCGGAGGGGAGCTCGAGCAGTTGTCAGACTCAGTTAATGAAACGAACGAATGCAGCTTTGTGCAGGTGTGCAGGCTTGGTGCGTTAATGGTGGGTGTAGCTGACGGACTCCGGGAAGGTCCGACGTCAGGTGCGGACATAACGAAATTTATATAGAGACGGCGACCAAAAATGACGAAATTTATACTTTGGGATTGAACCGATTCCGACGCTTCTTCAACTTGAAGCTTTGCCTGGTGGTTTATATTATATTTATTTTTATTTACATTTGTATTTTAATATAAATGTAAATAAACATTTTGTTTTAAAAAAACAAAAATGTAAAAATTAAAATTAAATAAGTGTACAGTACAGTAAACACATGTTTACCAAAGTACAAGGTTTCGATTAAAATAAATCAAATTCGACGAATAAGCCAAACTTCATTTTGTTGTTGCTAATTTGGACTTACTATAGACATTTGTGTGTAAATTATTTAACTAAAATAACGTTACCGATGCAATGTATGTGCGCATCAATGCACCTCAGTGAACAAACCGCTATCGCGTCGCCTCACGCGTCTGCAGCCACTTGACGACGTCTAAATGGCCGTGCGCCTTGGCCAGCTGCACCGCGTCGCTGGTGCATATGATCAGCGGCATGGTCGGCCTCCGTGCGGGACTGCAGCGCTCGTTCGAAGCAGCAAAGCGAGTGCGCGCAACGTCCAGCAGCTCCAGCAACGACAACCGCCCGTAGCGCGCAGCTACCGCCATGTTGCGCCACTCGAGCGGGTCTGCCAGGAACGCGACGATGTTGGCCTGCAGCTCTGGGATGTGCACGTTGTCGAGCACGATCCGAGCGCCGATATCCGCCGCTTGAGCGCGCACGCGCATGGTGCTTTGGCTCTGGATTACCCGTCGGCTTGGTCGAGTTGTTTCTTCTTGGAGATGACTGGTTGGTCGGGGCGCGATCGAGCTCAGCGCCGGCCAGAACGACGCGAGGCAGAGCGACTTGAGCGGCCAGCGCCACGCACCCTGACCGACCAGCAGGGGCCACTGCGAGTCCATCGGCGTCAATGTTGGAGGAGGAGAAGGAGCTTAGCTGTCACTTAGCAAGGTGTTGCGAGAGTGCGCTGCGTTTGCACTCAAACGTCTACGGGGTGATATATGATGCCAGATGCCGCTGCTCGTGGCGACCGCGCGCCTCTGTCGCTCTGCATGTTCAAACCGCGAGAATGTACCAGTCGGACGTAGACACGCACTGAAAGACTCCCTTTAACGCGCGCGTCGCTCGCTTCCCTCCGCTCTCGTGAGCTTAGAATGGACTCGGTGCAAGCATTGGTGGATTTCGTGATGGTCTCACTATGGGGAGCGTATTTTTGTGTCGCTTGAAGCAGAAGTACTGTATTTTTTAGTTGGCCCAATTCGATTTTTGCAAATAACAAAGTTGTTACTCCGGACTCCGGAGTACAGTAATTATTTACTCTAATTACTATTTTGGTAAATTTCAGTAAAAAGAATGCAATAATTTTTAGTGTTCACGCCGAAATAACCTCAATTTCGACAATTTCGACGCCAACGCCTTCAAGCAACAAAATGCCACTGAAGGCCGCCGCTATTCATTGCGCATTCATCTCCTAAAGACCTCCACGAGCCTCCACTTCAATCACCCACGTCTCCACCATTGCGCCCTACCTCCCCACATCCACACATGCACGCCAGCCACCCAAACTCCCCCGCAACGAACTTTAGAGAGCGGCATTTCTCGAAAGCGCCAAGCCAGCGCGTGAGCTGAGTGCGGCCGAAATGGAGTAGAAGGCCGTCTTGACCTCCGTGCCCGTCAGCGCGTTGCGGTACTCGCCGCCCATCTTGCTGGCGATGCGCTCGAGCACCGTCAGGTTCGCGCGGCCGCCAAAGCCCACGATGAACGCCTGCAGTCCGTACTTGGCGTAGCTGAGCTTCACGTGCTCTGCGAGTTGCTCGCCCTCAAGCACGTCGAACGGCAAGCCGTCCGAGAAGAACACGACCACGGACTGGTACACGGCAAAGTCATTGCGCGACAGCACTTCATTCGCAAGCTTCAGCCCGGACGAGTACGCCGTGCCACCGCCGCGGTACAGGTCCTTCAGGTCTGTGACGGCCACGTCAACGACGCCCTTGGCCTCAAAGGCGAGCACGGCCGTGCTCCCAAACGTCACAATCGACATCACGTCCAGCGTCGCGCCGCTGCTCACGCAATTGGCGACGTACTCGCGCACCGCCTCGGTCAGATCCAGCCACGGCTGGCCGCTCATCGACCCCGAGCAGTCGAGCACGAACATGTGGTGGTGCCGCCCTCCAGGCGCCACGTGCGAGCATTCAAACTGGTGGCCAGCTACGCAGGAATACGCGTCGTCACTCAACTTGGAAACGGGTGCGTGCCAAGCCGGTAGCACGCAAAAGGACGCGTCGTCGCGGTGGTCCGGCGCGTCACACTGGAACTCGCACTTGCGGAACAGCTCGCGCTCGGCCGACGACGCGCACGGGTCTTCCCAGCCCAGCGTGCGCCAGAACTGGTCGTGCAGCAGCTCGTCCATCTCGCATCCTGGCGCAGGCTCGAGCGTGCGCCAGCAGTGACGCCGTTGGTCTGTCGCTCCACCCGAGAACACGCACTTCTTCCCGTCGTTCTGCTCACATTGCAGATAGTGAACGTGTCCGCGGCCCATCTTGGAGCAGAACAGGTTGCACATCGCCTCACCAGCTTCGCCCGCTTGGTACTTGCGCTCGGCAATGTCGATGTCCGTGTTGCCAGTCTCCCCCACGAAGATCGTGTTGCGCATGTTGCCGTGCGAAGTCGAATGCACGCCCGCGTGTCCGTGCGCCTTGTTGCAGTAGTAGCTGCAGCACGGATAGCGCACGTCGCAGTAGTGAATCGTTGTGTCCCTCGAGCGACTTGCTGCACTAGCAGGTGCACCAGGGTTATCAGATGACTCCATGACAGCGTCTCCATCCTCGTCTTCGTCCTTAACGACGCACGAGTGCTCGCCGGGATGCATCTGCTGCTTCGGTGCCAGCACGTAGCCGCACTTTTTGCGCGAACCATTCATCTCTTGGTACGTGTACCGGAACTTGCTGCGCACGCCGGCAAACTCCTTGGACGACTGCTTCAAAAACACGTCGACGCGGCAAATGCCGGCTTCGCTGCACAGGTGCGGACACGCGTGCGCCTTGCCGCACATGTGAACCGCCGCCTCATCAGCTTCAGCAAGTGATACTGGCACCCCCATGTTGTTCTCTGCTGCGAACGCGCGCGCCACGTCCGGATGGCCATGGAAGTGGTCCATCGCGCTGCAGTGCTCAGAGCAGTCGGGAATCACGCACTTCTGAGTGCACGCTGTTTCGACGCACTTGTGCGCTGAATGCGGCGCCTGGACGTTCAGAATGCACCGCCCAGCGCACGCCTCGAGGCTGCAGGGCTCTCCACACGCGTGCGCTGCCACGCCACATCGGTGTTCACCCTCGTGGTCGACTCTGCGCTCGCACCGTCGACCACAGTTCGGCGATTTTGACAGGCAGCACTCTGCTCCACACGTGTGATCGCCGTAACGGCACTCGCAGCTGCCACTGTGCCCCGCTTCCTTCGCACATGTAGGCGCCTGCGCGTCTCCAACCACTCCATTCGCCAGGCAGAACTGACACAGTCGTTGGCAATGGTGGCTGGTCCCGCAGTCGTGTCCCGCACCAAGCAGCGCCGGGTGCATTGCCGACTTCATGCAGCCGAGCCGACACGACCCGCATTGGCTCTGGCAACGCGTGAACAGCGCGGCGAAGCGCCCAAGATGCTGTTGATTGAGTGCGTTCCACTCCTCCGGGACGCGACCGTCGAACTTGGCTCTGGCCCACTGCCTGATGCGCGGACAGCGGCGGCGCACGAAGAACGAGAGGAAAGCGTCGAAGCGCGCCTGAATGTCCCGATCAACATGGACGCGGCCGTCATCGCTGCTTGGTACATGGCTGAATTGCGCCATGTACACACCCAGCAACCCCTGCAGCGCCTGATCAACTGCGTCAAGGCAGCCGTCACTGACCGCGTGAACGTTGATCTCCAGCTCAATATCATCGTCGCGGACACTGGCGAATGGTGTCCCCGATATTGCAGCCATCCACTTGTCTGTCATAGCGGGGAAGGCTGCGCATACCTTTTCGAGACTGACGTCCAGGCCTTTAATCGGCTCCTTGATCCCCGATAGCCCAGTCGAATTGCCCGCACATTCGCGAGGAATCAAATAGCCCATTTGCACCAGCCCTGGTAGCTTGTCGACAACCTCCGACAGCACAAACTGTTGTGCGCTATCATCGAGGGAGGTCCAGTCCAAGATGGAAATCTTGGCGAGCACCAAGCGGATGCAGTCCAGGAACGACTTGCCCGTCACGAAGCCTGTTGTCGCCATCTTCGCAGCGCATAACCCCGCTCTCGATCATCTCGCGCGCGTGGTCAAGCGACATGTAGTAGTCCGACGTGCCCAGCGGCGGTGAGCAGCTGACCTCGAGATTGCCTGTGTAAAGATCGGACATGAAGTTGTGCTCCTTTGTTGGGACCGATGATTCTGTTGAGCTTCTCCGTGAACTCGTGCAAGACGCCCTGCTAGTCGTTCGGGTTCACGTCCTTGACGCTCATGAAGAGCATACCGCGAAAGAGACGCGGGTCGTTTCGAAGCAGCGTCACACCCTTCTGGAAACGAGCGAACAGCTCGTCCATCTCCTTGTCGAAGCGCATTTCAATGCGGAAGATCGTAAACATGGAGATCGACGCGTTGAGCAGCGACAGGAGCACGTCCTCTTGCTCCGTCCGCTCAAAAGAGCCAAGTCCTTCAAAGTCAAGCACGACCAGCAGCACGTTCGATGGCTGCAGCACGCGAACGCTCATCCACGCGCCATCCGTGCACCGCGTCCCGGAGATCGCGGACGAAGTGCCCGTCAAGTGATTCAGGAAGTAGCTCTTGCCAGTCGACTGCTTGCCCATCGAGGTGATGACAAAGACTGGCCCACTCCACGCGTTCAGGAGCGACAAGAGTAGCCCAAACCGAATCGACCGCGCGATGTCGACAGCTTGCACACTCTCCGAGGACTCGGCCTGCGTATCTGAACCGGCTCGTCCATTCGCCATGACAGAGCGCATTTCCTTCGGCACGGCATATCTGGATCGCCACAAACATGATCAGATTCTGGAGAACTCGCGCAATGGCATAGGCGCCAGCGCCTTCCACCCATCGACGGCGTCCGTCATCGTGTCATCGACAAAGTTGATGTCACGCGCGAGATCCACGCTGCCGAGCGACTTGTTGAGCTTACACAGGTCCTGCATCACAGCGCCAACAAAGCTCCCGCACGCGCGCGTCGCCTCCTCCGACAAACGATTGGCCGTGCTGATGCGCAAGCGGAGCTCCTTGCTGTTGTCGTTGGCGCTAGTGATTAGCCCGCTGGCAGGAAACTTCTCGTACATGTGATAGAGCACGCGCAGCCAGTGTTCTATGTCGCCGGACGAGCTGTCGCCCGCTTCGGCAGGGTCCAGTGAGATCCGACGCCGCTTGTTCGAGTGGCAGATGCGGTACGAGTCGCTCCGAACCGTCGACGTCAGCGATAGAACGTCGATACGCCCCGCCACCGCGTCTAGGACGAAGATCTTGTTGCCAATGCACTCGACTGCCACCTCGCTCGCAAGCAGAATAATCGCAGGGAAGTCGACCGGTATATCGCGATGATCTTCGCTGGCAAACGCTTCAAGAGAGCCGGTATGCTCCAAGTCTGAGACATCGGAAGTCTTCGGTGACACGGCAAATCTCGCGAGGACCGACCCATCTGATAGGTAGAGCAGGTACTTCGCCAAACCGCGCTGCCTAACTGGGTCGGCCGCAGCTCCCGCGACGTCTGCATAGACCGGAAGTTGATCGACTGGATGGTGTCGCTGTCGTCGACCAAGAAGACCGAGTTGTCCGTCGCCGTGACGTGCTTGACCGTCGAAAGCGACGTCTGCAGCGACAAGTTGGCGGTCCTCGTGATCTCCAACGACGAAAAGTTGGCGTTGAAGCGGTAAACATTGAGCACTTTGCTCTCCGTCACGAACGCCATTAGCCGCTCTTGAGCATTGAAGTCGCAAGCTGTGCAGCGCCGACCAAAGTGCTTCAGTGGCTGCAAGAGGTCTTGCTCCTTCGCTTTTCGAGTTTGGCCCGGGTTAAAGCCGACACGAAAGATGGCGGTTTGTGCTGTCGATGTCGTCACGATCAACACAGTGAAATGGCCGCATGTGAAGCACCGCAGCACTTCGTCTTGGTTGCCCACCGCACAGACACCGAGCTTCTCGGCGCGAAACTTCCCATCCTCGTTGGACATCAACTTGAACACGTGCAGACGATCCTTCGAGGTTGCCCAGCATTCTTGCTCAAACGCGCAAGTTACGCGAGAATGTCCAGAGCGAATACAAGCCTGCAGCCTCATCTGCAGCACATTCTCGTTCGGGCTGCGCTCCCACCAATGACGTCACAAGTTGTGGATCAGCTGCGTCACTTCTTGTCGTCCACTTTGCTGGACTGCACTTCGGCGTGGCTGGACCATTTGCGAAACCATCCCGGACTGACAACACACCAGTGCGACGTCCAGCGCTTCCAGCCACTGCTTGTGCATCTCAATCAATGGGCCTGCCATGCGGGCGCGAAACGCGTTCAGCACTTCTCGATCGATCAGATTTGTTGCATTGTTCTTCCCGCTAAGGCGGTTCCAGAACCCCGTCCAGAGGCCTCTCGGTCTCGTTGTGCGTGTAACCGCGACGTCCTGCAACGGGATTTTCGCCAGGCTATCGTTCAAGCGCTTGTCATTGCCGCGGAACAGCGCAACCATGTCCTTCATATACCTTTTCAGGCGGGTCGGGAGCAGCAGAACCAGCTTGGTCTTCTGTGAAATCGCACTCCAGACAGCGTTGGTGTTCACCAGACTGGCGTGTACAGTCGCTAGCGCAGAATCCGCTAGTGTATCGTGCACTGGCGAGGCGAGCAAGGATACCAGGTCGAAAAGCATCGATGAGATCGAACTCAGCTTGGCTCTCACCTTGCCCAGCAGGTCTTTCGCCTTCTCGCGACTCTCTTGGTCGACGGATGCGAGTCGGGCCACAAAATGAGCGCTATGTTCGCTCAATGCTTTCTCTGACCAGCACCCGCTCTCTCGGAGCAGCGCTTCCTGCAACGTTGACGGGTCCCCCACCATTCTCAAGTCGCAATTCAGCGCGTACTCCTTCGCTTGCTCAACGATCCACTTGGCACACTTCTGCTCGTCGGCAAAGACCGAGGTAGCCTGCACGACACGCTTGCGTCCATCTGGACGTGCCATGAGGGAGATGGCCGGGAACTTGCCCTTGAGCAACCGCATACTGCGCCCGCTCTCAACGTTCGGCACTCCAACTGCGCCGATTTTCTCGCAGCGCACGCCGTCTTTCTCGTCTTCTTTTTTCTCGATGCGGAAACTCACGGCGAACGATGGCTTCCGTATACGGCTTGCCGACGACGGATCAGTTACAGCAGCGCTCACTTCAGCCACGTCGCGAGCCGACAGACAGCACTGCAGGTCCGAGCTCATGCACGCAAGAAACCGCAGCACGTACGTCACCGTATCGCGCAGTCGAGCGGACGCGAACAGCCAGTCCTGAAGCCAAGCGAGCAGCATCAGCGTCTTCTGCTCTTGATCACGGTAATTACTTCGACTGGTGACGCAGTAGATGCCCTGGTCTCGGCTTTGCAGTCGCGATTCGCACACGGAAGACCAGAGTCCGAGCCGCTTGAGCACGCGCTTGACCTCGCCCTGCCTTCCAAACAGCGCAAGCACGCCTGCAACGTCGCTAGACGCGTCAAAGACCCCGTTTCCAAGCGCGTGCTGCCGCAGGAGCCGCGTAAAATCCTCGTCAAACTCCTCGGGCGCGAGCGCGCCTTGTTCAAAGTCCGCCGGCGCCACGGACGGCAGCAGGCCGAGCGCGCAGCTCACCCCCAGCACCTCCCGCTCGCACAGCACTGGCTTGACGGCCTCGAACTCGTCCTGCACCTCCGTCGCCAGCTCAACCAGGCGGAAGCAGTCCGCACGGGGGGGGGGGGGGGGGGGGGG
>JAADYG010000955.1:0-11032 GCA_023338115.1 Phytopythium boreale | reverse complement strand
TCTCTCTCTCTCTCTCTCTCTCTCTCTCTCTCTCTCTCTCTCTCTCTCTCTCTCTCTCTCTCTCTCTCTCTCTCTCTCTGTCCGTGAACGCGGTGTTCAGGTCCAGTCGATGCTGCTGGTCGCGGTGTTCTTCGCGGCTGAGCTGATCCCCGTGTATTTAATGCTCGACGCCAAGCTGCTGGCGATGCTATCGGTCGAAGACTACGAGCCGCTTCTGGAAGCGTCGGACGTGTTCCACTAGACCCCGCCGTGGCACTGTCGCATTCGCTCCAGCCCTGACTTTGATCTCGTGTATCGAACTTGTGCGTGGCCAAAGACTCAAATTCATGTATTCCCCCCAGACTGAGACGCGTTGCGCGTGGACTCCGACAGCCAAGAATAGATAGGCAGCGTTCTTCATCGCAGTGAGGACTCGCCAGTATGCATTTCGAACATTTGACCGCAGCGACAGAAGCCCAGCTAATGACACGCGACGCGCAAAGGCTCGAGGCGATCAAAGGATGGGAACAAAGGGCGGCGGGACTCATCGCTGATGCACAGGCAGCGTTCGCCCACCGGCGCAGTCTGCTTGAGCTCCACATTGAATCAAACCCGGTAAGCACCAAGCTCGCAGACTGTCTAACTGTAGTGACCTTGCCTGATTTGAGACTTGTGCATGCTTCAATGTGAGAGCAGCCCCCGTTCCAGCCGTCGCCCGTGCTCATCCAGCTCATTCGCAACAACCAGCGGCAGCCACGTCAGAGCAAGCATGCCAAGCAGTCGAAGCGGAACGTCGAGTACCTGGAGGGGAAGGTTTGTTCGGCGAACGATTTCTGCCCCAAAGAACGCTGTCACTCACGCGTCAGGTGTGCAACATGCAGTTGGAGGCCGAGATCCGGCAGCACTACGAGCTCGAGAACGCGCAGCACTGCGCTGAATGGAAGAAGCTCCACCTGCAAAACGTGGACGCGCGGCGCGCTCTCGCTGATCAGATCGAGCGCGACTACCGCGCGCTTTGCCTCAAGCTGCAGCTCGACCCGTATCCTCTCATTCCACCGTCTTCCAGCTGCCAGCAACCGGATCCGGCAGCTCCATTTATCGATGGAGCAACGGCGAGTGCGAGTAACTGCGCCGACGTCGAGCAGGAGGTGGACGAGTGGCTGCAGTCCCATTTGCAGCAGAACTGGATCGCTCAGGAGCGATTCAACATCCAAGAGGCCTTCACGAACCAGACCAGGAAGCTGCAGACCGACCTGGACGAATACCTGGAGCAGTTGGACGCCGACTTTGAGAGTGAACGACAGTGGGTTCTGACGGAAACGTCGTCGACGGCGGGTGCTAGCACCTCTGATGCGCCGTCAAAGCAGAAGCGGGAGCGACGCGTTGACGTCTTCAAGAGCGACGCGCAGAGGAAGCTGCTCCTTCAGTCGACCGCCGCCCATTCCAGCTCTTCGTGGACCGACCCGCTTGTCAACGGATCCGGTCGCGATGGGTCGGCGGAGGTTGGAGGCAACCACGTCCGAGACGTGAGCGAGACGAACCGGAGGGTCGACGAGCTGCAGCGTCGCCTCCAGTTTTTCATAGAGGTGTGTGAATTCACAGTTCATTCACCATGAACAGCCTCGAGTATCAGACATTTCATGGCCTGAACATCGACAACAGGAGGCCGAGATCGCCCGAAAGGAGCGCATGGCCCAGATCGGACGGCAGTGCGCGCACATGTTTACTCAGCTGGACTGCAAGGAGACAGAGGCTAAGCTCGCGTACCTGCTGGCGAGTGAGGACGCGCAGGAAATGGCAGCGCTCTCTCGCCGCGCCGCGAACTTGGCGTACGTACTACTTGAAGTAAGAGATCGCCTCACGACTGTGACTGTATGAGCGCTCATTGTATTCATGCACCGATCACTGGCGTTTCATGTGATGTCTTCGTCCAAAGGGACCGCGCGCGTATGGTGGCCGCTTCGACCGAGATGTAAACGCCGCGAGGAACACCCTCCTCAAGAACTGGCAGATGCGGCAGTAGCCCTGCCCTCTGCCTATCGGTGACGCCCTCACCGAGAGTTCCTCGCCCAGAATGCGAGGTGACCTGCCAGCCTCGCTCCGGCGTGGTAGGTGTTATAGGCCCAAACATAGTGGCGCGCGCGTGCGTCCTGATGACACTGACGGCGGCGGTGACGACCTGTAGGCTTCAAGCGGTCCGCGCTTATCACATGCAATATATTGACTAGTTCACGCTCTGCTCTCTCTCCCCTTCCTCCCCCTCCTCCTCCGCTTGCCAAACACAAAATCATGCCAGTGCAACCTCTTGGTTGATCGGCAGCGCCGTGATGCGCTAGCCCCGTGATGCGAGGCGGCACCTTTCGCCACCGCCAGGCTCACACTCGTGTCGGTCGATCGTCGCTCTCGATGGGGCGCGGCTACGCCGCCGAAAAGTCGAAGAGCGGGCGGATAACGAGTGCCTCCCAGTCGACGAGCTGGAAGAAGGACTCGAGCATGGGCAGGCGGTTGCCTGCCACGGCTGACGTGCTGCCGTACTTGCCGCGGATCGACATGTCGAAGCCGCCCTGCTCGTCGTGTCGCCGCGAGAACTTCCACATGAAGCACTCGTCCGTCCAGACGAGGTGCTGCGCGTCGTTCGTGGGCGGCACGACCGACTTGCTGATGATGGCGAACGTGTCCTTGTCGATCGACACGCGACACACGAGCGTCATGGCGTGGCGCGGGAAGCTCTCCCCGATGAACTGGTGGATGTTACGCGTCAGGTACATGTTGTCGTTCAGCTTCTTGAGGATCTGCGGACATCCACGAGCCATTAACGACGAGAATACACAGCCAACCCACTCCAAATGGACGTCAAACGTACGCAGAACTTGCTCCGCCGGCGGTGCAGCAGCTCCTGCTTGGCCTCGTCGTGGAACATGGTCCACGTCTCGTTAAATACGCGCGCCATGTCCTCACCGGGGAACGCCTTCTCCGAGAACGCGTGCAGGTACATGGACTTGGACTCGCGCTTGGTCTGCCAGTCCAGGTACACGACGGCCTCGCCGCTGACCTGGTACTCGAGCATCTCCATGAGCGCCTCGCGCGACGTCTTCTCCAGCTCGTCGTCCGGCGGGTACTTGACGTTCTTCATGAACTGGATGCTGTCCGTGGACGGCGGCATGGCCTGCTGGATCTTCTCGGCGAAGCGCTGGCGCTTGCGGTTCTCGCTCAGCAGGAACTCCTTCTGCCGGCGCAGGCACTTGGTCAGCTCCATGACCTCCACGTACTTCTCGATCTTGCTCGAGCGCTCCAGCGGCAGGTCCGACTTGTCCTGGTTCGCGCGCGCCGCGATGCGGCTCGCCAGCGTGTTCTCCAGCCGCACGATCTCCATGCGCATCTGCTCATTGTCGGCCTGTCATGCGAGGAGGAGAACAGCGCTTCAGGACCAGTCCCTGTCGTACATGACCCAAACGAGCACAACGCAAGGCAAAAAGTGACTCTTACACCGGAGTTCTTGGCGTACGGGCGCGCGCCGTAGGCCGAGGACGCGTCGCCGCCGCGCGGCGTGGTAAACTGGTCGTCGTCGCTGTTGCTGCCCAGCAGCGCCAGCGCGTACTGGTCCGCGCCGAGCTCCACTGCCATCGTCGCGCGTCTCTTCTTCTTCTTCCTCCTCTGTCGCCGAACACTTCGCCTTCGGGTCGCTGGCGTCGGTCGACGCCCGTCGCTCCTTCCTTTTCTCCCTCCCTCCGCCTGGTTCTTTTTCCCCTTGGAGATGCTGGGCCTCGCGCATGTGGGCAGGGGGAGACGGCGCCTCCAGACCTGCGATATCGAATACATTGACCTTCGCGAGACCCATCTCTCTAGGTCTCCACTTACAAAAGCGACCTGTGGGAATGAATATACCCGTCCTTTCCGGTTGGAAGGCGATAGGGCTCACATACCGTAACTGGCTTGCACCCCCATCGCAAGGGCCTGAAACGATGTTCTCCACATTAAATTCCGTGCGTGACACTAATTAAGTGTGTCGAAGCCCTATTTTACTCCGTTTGAAGCGGTGCGAACGTTGGAAATTCCGACGGGGTGCGCCGCTTTGTGCCGCTTTTTGTATGCCTCGGGGGTCCAAAAGCTGCGCACAGACGTCAAGTGCGGAGGCTCTGCAAAGTCCCACCAGCGACCTTCACTTCCTCCTCGCGGTCACGCCACTCGGCCCTCGCGGACGTGGTACACCCGGAGTGAACACGTTCCTTTTTTATTCTTCCACCCGCTGACGACACTCCTCAGTTCCCGAAAGCTCTCGCGGTCGGTCCCCGTCAGTCTCCGTTTCCCCCCTTTCCGCCTGGAGTCCGTCAGTCAGCCAGCCAGCCAGCCAGCCAGTCCAGTAGTCACAGTCATTCAGCCAACCGATGGGCGAGGAGAAGCGGACGGCGGAGCGCCGGCGCGCGGCGGCAGGTGCGTTTGCCAACGCCTCGGGGTGTTGAAGGAGCTGCGAGTCCCCCTTCCAGGGGGATGCGGCGCCACTTCAACGTGCATAGTATGCATAGGGCTGCCGTCTCACATATAAAAAGGGCGGCGGCGATCGAAAAGCGATCCTTACGCACCGAAAAGGAAACTGAACGACGTCACTGGTTGTCGGTATTCTAGGCATGGCGGATCCGACTGCGACGGCGACAGCGACGGCGCACGGGGTGGCGGAGCGGCCCGTGCGCATCGCGGAGCCGCCGCCCGTGTCGCCGCCGCACGCGCCGGCGCCCGAGTTCGCCGAGTGGGACATGTACACGCCGAGAAAGCCCTATGTCGGTTCCCATGCGGTGCTTGTTAGGTGTTGGCGGACGACTCGGCGTCTGCGTAGGACCTTTGACCGGCTGACGACGGTATGGTGTTGGGATGGGTTGGTTGTCTGATGGCAGGGCGTGCTCCGGAACGACCGCACGCCGCTCAACACGCCGTACACGCCGCAGCTTGTGAAGCTCCACCTGAAGCGGCACGACGAGTACGAGTACGAAGACGGCAACGAACCGGCCCAGGGGCTCCTGGGCCGCGCGCTTTGCTCGATCCGCTCCAAGATTGACGTGCTCGCCCGACCCGTGCGCAAGATCAGGTGCGTCGTCCGCCTCGACCTGAGGCTCATGCGGCCGTTGGGGCAGTACTGATAGACATGCGTGAACTATGGACGGTGTCATCTCAAGGACGGTCGTGGACAACACGGTGGCGTGGCTGGTGCCGCGCTTTGTCCAGCAGTCGTCCGTGTTTCACCGAGTGCGTCGTCGGTTCATTACCGTACATGGCCACTTGTGGGCAATGGACACTTGTAGGACGTGTTTTGATCAGTGTATTGGTGCCTGAATGACCTGTGTAGGTGCGGCCGTGGGTGGTCTCGTACTTGACGGCGGTGATCTGCGTGCCGATCGTCTGGCTGTGCAGCCCGATGCTGATCGCGCTGGTTATCTTAACGTCGCCTGTGTGGAGTGCGGGCCTCGCGGCGCTCGCGATCCGCCAGTTGATGCCGGTCAACTCGCACCCGTGCCTCTCAGCCGAGTACGCGCACAGCTCGGACCTGAGCACGACCACGGAGGACGACCACGACGACCTGAGCCCGCCATACCTCTCCTCGGCGTACCGCCAGGCAGACTACAACGGATCGCGCTTGGGCGGCTGAAGCATGGCGACAGGGTGGCATTAACTGTGCTGGCCAGTGCGCAAGAGCGCGCTGGAGTCGGTTGTCTCCTCG
Source organism: Phytopythium boreale (assembly GCA_023338115.1). NCBI lineage: Eukaryota > Oomycota > Peronosporomycetes > Pythiales > Pythiaceae > Phytopythium > Phytopythium boreale. Next base: position 5,343 of record JAADYG010000955.1, on the reverse strand, counting down.
TTTTCGTGCCGTAGCCACGGCGCGGTATTCACGTGGTTGGACGTCTACATTCTCCTGCATAATAAGTATTTCTCACCGCTCTTCACGCTCCCGTCCCGATCTCGTGCGACTGTGAAGCTGGCATCAAGTCTCGGCGAACACCAAACACTCCGATTCATTTAGACCTTGGTGACGGTCACTACCACCGCAGCGATCACGAACAGGGCTCCGAAGAGGAAGAACTCGCCTGAGAACTGGAAGCGTCGCGTTCGCGATGCCTTCCCACCGCCCCACCCACCGTACGCAGGTCGCGTCGCGCCTTCTCTGTGGCTAGAAGAGGGCTGCTTCTCTCTGCTGCTCGCTTGCTGTCCAGTCGACGCCACAGGTGTGCCCTCGATCGGGTAGGCTTCTTCGTCGTACTGGAGTCGAATGTCCAGCACCGAGCCGAAGAAATCCGTGATCGGCACCGTGTCAATCGACCGCCCCAAGATGTCGTCGCGGTAGTCTGGCGTCGAGAAGAGCACGCGCGGGTTGTAGAAGTTGAACAAGTCGCGCAGCGTGCCGTTGCGAATGCTGTCGCCGACCTTCATCTGCTGCAGGTAGTCCAGCGTCGAGAAGGTGAAGCGGTCGATCACCGACAGCCCGAGCTCCTGGTCCGAGTGGTGCGCGTACGAGTTCTCGCCCGTCTGGGAGCTGCCGATCGTTACGACCTTGGGCGACACAATGGCGTTGGACAGCGACCCGGCCTGGCACGTGTCCACCATGAAGAAGATCTCGTTGTACCGCTTCTTCACATGCATTTCCTGGATCGAGTCGGCGATGTCCTGGCTCGAGATCTCTTCAAAGTCCTGAGACGATCATCAGTTAGTTCCAGGAGATCCGCTGTTGCGCTTGGTGAGTCGGGTAAGCGCTACGCACCTGGAACTTGAGAAAGCCGTCGCCACCGTGGCCCGACATGTAGATCTGGCGAGCGTAGACAGCGTATGCGTTAGCAAGGTTGACGCTAGTTTGCATCTGCATGTGATAAACTCTATGAGGTCACGCACAAAGATGTTGCTGTTCTCGTCCGTGTCGAGCTTCTTGGACGCCGGCGTGCCCGGTTCGTGGCGTCCTACACAGCAACAAGAGTGAGCACATCAAGATCCAATGTCAGTAACGAAGAACAGAACCAAGCACGCCCAGGATGCCTTGTACTTAAAGTACCTGTCAGGACAGTGATGAAGTTGGCGACCGACACCTCGGAGCCGCGGTAGTCCACCTCCACGTTCTTCCCGTAGCTGCATGACACGCGACAGATTCTAGTGAGCATGACCAGCACCGCGCTTCCCACTGAGAGCAGACTCGTACAGGTTGATCTTCTGCGTCCGGCTGTTGAAGACCTGGCCGGGGAAGCAGTTCCGGGCGTTGCACGGGATCTGGTCCGCCAGCATCAAGATGATCTGAACGCGATATTCTACACGTCAGATCCCAATGTGGCAGCTAGATCTCCAGCAACAACGCGCCTCCTACCTGGCTGTCGGGGATGCCGAGCCGCTTGACCGAGTGGTACAGCGACAGCGCGTTCGCCACGTGCCGGTAGTTGCTCCAGAAGCGCGACGTGTCCACCTGCGCGCACATTATCGTCCCGCATTTCCTTCAACCCACCACCCTCTTCCCCAGCTTATTAGAACTCTGCGGATCGCTTACGATGACCGCCCAGTTGTTCGTGTGACGGCGGTACTCATCCGCCTGCGCCTCGCTCAAGAAACCCGCCAGCGCCGCCAGCATCAGCGCCGCCGCGAGCGCCCGCACCGCTCCCATTTTCACCGTCGACTTGGCGTTGCTGAGTTGTTGCTTTCGCTAAGTACGGCTTTTTCCCTTCACACAGACGTTTACCAATAATAAAGTTCGTTTTCACTCACCCCTAGGTAGTTAAGTTCGCATCCCCGTCCGCCGAGCGCAACGGATCAAAGCAAAAAGCTGCCGATTGCACCCGCCAGTAAGTCTTATTAGATATTCGACCGGAAGGAGGGATGGCTGCGGTGTTGGAGGCGCTGATGCGCGTCAAGAAGCGCGACGGGCACGCCAAGCTGAGCGAGAAGGGTCTCCGCTGGACACCCGAGGCGGCGCACGACGCGCCGGATGGCGGGAAGCCGATCGTGGTGCCCTGGAGCACGGTACTGGACCAGCAGGTGTCGTCCCTGTCAAGTCCCAAGGCGATGATCCGGCTGCGGCTGGCGTCCAACGCGACGCTGGTGCTCGAGTTCCTGAGCGAGAGCGGCAGCCTCGAGGACGCGTTCAAGGCGCGCGAACAGGCCAAGCGGATCATCGCGCGCGCCATCCAGGCGAACGGCAGCCGCCGGTCGAGCGCCACGCCGCTGTGCAACGCCGTCGAGATCAAGCAGCGCGCGGCGCTGCTGGCGTCCAACCCGACGCTCAAGCGGCAGCACATGGAGATGGTGAACGAGGGACTCATCTCGGAGGAGGACTTCTGGGCCAGCCGGCGGCATCTGATCGCCGCCGAGGCCAGCAAGCGCCAGAAGACGGGCAAGACGTCGGCCATCCTGACGGACCTGACGGGCGACAGCGACACGGGCGGCAACGTGGTCAAGTACAACCTGAACGCGGAAGTGATCCACCAGATCTTTATCCAGTACCCGGCGGTTCACCTCGCGTACCAGGCGCAGGTGCCTGACAAGATGACGGAGACGGAGTTTTGGGGCGCGTTCTTCAAGTCCAAGTACTTCCACCGCGACCGCAAAGCCGGGCATGAAGACATGTTCACCAAGTACGAGGAACAGGAGAAGCAGATCGCGTCCAGCACGGCGATCGACCCGCGCGGCATCGTCGACCCGCTCGTGGACCTGACCTCGACCGAGGAAGACGCGGCCGTGCATCACGCGTCGGACACGGTCAGCAAGCAAACCAAGGAGGACCAGTCGGTCATCACGATCGCCAAGTTCAACCGTCACGGAGCCTACGTACTCGACCCGGTTCACGCGGGAAAGCTGCAGAAGTCGACGCCTGACGCGCCCAAGAAGCCCAAGCCTGGCTTCCATGATAGCCTCGCAGAGGCTACGTTGCTGGACGACCTGGCGGGCAAGAAGCCGGCGCCGTACAACCCGCTGACGCTCGAGAACGAGTCGCGATACTTCCAGCATTCAGAGAAGGGCGCGCATGAGGAACATGACGCGAGCGCCGCCGAGGTGGTGTGCACCAATGAAGCGTTCCGCGCGGCGTGTGCCCATGGCAGCATCTCGCTGGACCGCGCGTTCCCGAGCGCCTCGACGGCGTTCGACGTGCTGAACGAGGTCATTGCGTGCTCGGACCCGACGCACGACTCGGTGTCGGCGTCTTCGGCATCCAACCTCGCGGCGGGCGCCCAAGCGGCCGAGTACATCCCGAGCGAGTTCAAGAAGCAGCTGTACAACCAGTTCCACGACGTGTGCGAGCTGCTGCGCCACTTTCTGTCGTTCAAGGCCCGCGTGGCGCGCGGAGGGCCCGACGGCGGCGCCGAGGCCACGCGCAAGCTCAACAAGATCATTGAGAAGATGGGCTCCAAGTACGACGAGCTGGTCAAGATCCGTGAGGCGCTGCCGCCACACGAGAAGAACCACCTCGCGCCGCTGCTCAAGCCCTTCGACGACCAACTCAACCTGGCCTTTATTTAAGCTAGCGATCGACACAACAGAGACATACAGCGTGAGGAAAGGGCTTCGACGCATACTTACTCGCTTTGTTTACTTGATTGCCATGCTGAACCGATGCTGGCTGGAAACGTCTGGAGCGCTCCGGGCTTTCGCTGTTGTCTTCAAAGTCTCACGCCTCGGCGTGTGCGTCTGCTGCATTCTTCTCCTCGCCGCTCATCTTGTCAAAGCGGGGAAGTAGCGGCCAGAAGAGCGCGAACGACACGACGTAGACGGCAGCGCAGATGCAGCCGATGGAAACGATTTGGGCGTCAGTGGAGACGCCAAAGTCCGTGTAGCGGGGCAACGTGGTGGCAAGGAGGATGCCCACGCAGTTCTCGACGCAGCGCCAGGCGTGAACATACAGCAGTTTGGGGCTCCGCAGTGCTGGAAGCGCCGACCCTAAGCGCGCCGTGAGCACCGAGCCGTCGATGGCGAAGAACGTGAAGAAGGGGAAGAACACGATCGCGCGCGGCAGCTGCGCCAGTAGATCGTCGCTCGGGTGCGCGAGTCGCAGCACAGCCGTCGATGCGATCGCAAACGCGGTGATGGCAAGTCCATAGCCAACAATGATGTACCCCTTGGTCATGGCGACGAGCAGGATGACGCCAAGGCGGAAGACGAACTGGCCGGAGAGGAACACCAGCGTCAGCAACGACAGCGCGATACCTTTGTCCTGCTTGCCGACGTACGCGGCCACGCCTCGCAGGAGGGACAGCGCCGTCAGCACCACCGCGAGCACGTCCAGGACCTTCCACTTGCGATAGTGGATGGTCGCGTTGGCCTGCAGGATGAAGATGGGCATGTCGCGCATCACGGCCTGCACGAACGCGACGTACAGCAGACCCTGCGTCAATTGCTTCGCACGCGCCTCCTTGGTCTCTTTGGCCGTCTGCTCGGTCGTGTCTGCCGCCGCCACCACGTTATCAGCGACAGCATTTCCGCCATGGTCGGCCAAAAGGCGCGGGTAGTGCGGGCGCTCGGCCTGCGCGTGCGCGGCGGTCGCGTACGCCGTCTCGGTGAGCACGCGCAGCTGTAACATGCCGATCAGGAACGCGATCGCCTTGTTGAGCATGTCCACGCGCGTGTAGCGGTTCGCGTGCGCGCTCTCGAGCCCGAGGCCCACGAAGCCCATGACGACGCCGTTGAACACGAGGAAGACGATGGACAGGATGTACTCCTCCAGCCACTTGCGCTTGATGTACTCGGCGTTGAGGATCACGTCCGTCACGACCGTCGCGACCTCGTACACGGCCGCCAGCGTCTCGAAGATGCCGCGCAGCATCGTCACTGGCCTCGCTTCACACGTGGATGTAGGCCGCGCCTTCTGAAGTGGAGATATGGGGAACTGGGGGGCATTTTCCTGTTCGGAAAGGACGGCATGGGTGCTTTTCGCGACCTGGTAAAGTTGAACCCACTCCTTTTGTCCTCGATTTATGGTATCATTAGCACTACGATACTATACCATTTTGATGAATGGTGTCATTTTGAAGCGACCGCAGACTCGGAACTGGCTGCTGTTGAATCACCCACTTCCGGCATGACGTACCGGCACAGTGTAAAGTGCCGGCCAAAAAGACGCGTCACTCCACATTTTCTGCGATTTCTCGCCAATGACTGCGAGTTATGTGATGCGGTTTGGATATGATTCGCGCATAATCACGAGAAAAAGGCTGGTGCTCTTTTTGGCGCGAAATTC
>JAADYG010000954.1:0-11064 GCA_023338115.1 Phytopythium boreale | reverse complement strand
AGCCCCCCCCCCCCCCCCCCACGAAGCCACTACCAACCACGAAGATGGCGAGCAAGAACCAGCAGCAACCCCAGCAGGCCAACTACGCGGCACCGGCGGTGGCCGCTGCGCCCAGCGAGGACGCGAGCGCCGGCGGCAACTGGAAGACGACGCTGCAGCGGCCGGCCAAGGACACGCGCGTGCAGACGGAGGACGTGACGAACGTCAAGGGCAACGACTGGGAGGACTACTTCCTCAAGCGCGAGCTGCTGATGGGCATCTTCGAGAAGGGCTTTGAGCGCCCGTCGCCCATCCAGGAGGAGGCGGTGCCCATCATCCTGGCGGGCCGCAACGTGATGGCGCGCGCCAAGAACGGCACGGGCAAGACGGCGGCCTTCATCATCCCGTGCCTGGAGAAGACGGACACGTCCAAGAACCACATCCAGGTGCTGATCCTGGTGCCGACGCGCGAGCTGGCGCTGCAGACGTCGGCGATCGTCAAGGAGATCGGCAAGCACATGGGCGCCGAGTGCATGGTGTCGACGGGCGGCACGAGCCTCAAGGACGACATTATGCGGCTGTACAGCACGGTGCACATCCTGGTGGGCACGCCGGGGCGCGTCATGGACCTGGCCAACAAGGGCGTGGCGGACCTGAGCCAGTGCTCGACCGTCATCATGGACGAGGCCGACAAGCTGTTGTCGCCCGAGTTCCAGCCGCTGCTGGAGCAGCTGCTGAGCTACACGGCCAAGACGCGGCAGATCTGCCTCTTCTCGGCCACGTTCCCCGTGACGGTCAAGGCGTTCAAGGACAAGTTCATCGACAACCCGTACGAGATCAACCTCATGGACGAGCTGACGCTCAAGGGCGTGTCGCAGTTCTACGCGTTCGTGGAGGAGCGCCAGAAGGTGCACTGCCTCAACACGCTCTTCTCCAAGCTCGACATCAACCAGTCGATCATCTTCTGCAACTCGGTCAACCGCGTCGAGCTGCTGGCCAAGAAGGTCACGGAGCTCGGCTACTCGTGCTTCTACATCCACGCCAAGATGAACCAGGCGCACCGCAACCGCGTCTTCCACGAGTTCCGCAACGGCGCCACGCGCCACCTCGTCTGCTCGGACCTGTTCACGCGCGGCATCGACATCCAGACGGTCAACGTGGTCATCAACTTTGACTTTCCCAAGAACTCGGAGACGTACCTGCACCGCATCGGCCGCTCCGGCCGCTTCGGCCACCTCGGCCTCGCCATCAACCTCATCACGTACGACGACCGCTTCAACCTGTACCGGATCGAGCAGGAGCTCGGCACCGAGATCCGGCCCATCCCGCCCGTCATCGACCGCAACCTCTACTGCAAGTAGAGCGAGCAGACGCAGGAGTGAGTAGAGGACGAAGGAGGAGGAGAGCGAGGAGAGTGTGGTGGTGGGATCGGTAGGGCGAGAGGTAATAGGCCGGACTTGGTCCGAGAAACACGGAGCAAGGAGGGCGGCGCGTGCTGACCACCACCAACTGCTGGTGTTGTGTACTGTTGCTTTGTGCTGCTGGATACAAGCAGCGGCAGAAGTAGTAGGGCGAACAAAATGGCTCTCCTCGTGTTAAGTGGGACTTTACCCTCGTGCTGCTGCTACTATACGTGTGTCTGCCCTGTTCCAAATAATCATCGGCCTCTCTCCTGGCCTGTTAAATACGTGCACGTGCGCCCTTCGTGGCGACGGCAGTGTCTCAAAAGTCCACCTCGGCGAACACGCGTCTCCGGCCGGGCAGCGGCGCGCTTACGCCCGCGCCCGCGCCCGCGCCGACGCCGACGGCTTGCAGCTCGCCCTTGCGCATCTGCGGCAGGCGGAACTCGCGCGCGCTGCCGAGCTTCTGCGCCTTGGGGGACCGGTCAAAAGCGCCGCCGTCGCGCACGGGGAACAGCGACATGTTCTTGCTCATGTCCCCCGTGTTGGCGCGCTTGCAGCCCTCCGAGCCCCTCCCGCTGAACGAGCTGTCGACCGTCGAGGACGAGCTGCGGTCGCTGTCCTCTGGCCGCATCTCGGCGAACTGGCGCTTGCGCAGCAGCTTCTGCTCGGCCTCGTTGGGGCTGCCCGGGGCCGCCTCGACCTCCAGAAAGTTGCGCACGAGCTTGGCAAGCTGGCGCGTCACGCGGCAGCAGCCGCAGCGCAGAATCGTATTCTCCACGTACAGCCCCGACACGCGCGGCACCAGAAAGTGCAGAAACACGTTGAGCGCGCCCATGGCCTCCTTGTCCTGCGCGCGCAGCTCCTGCACCGTCTGGCGGAACGCGAAGTGGTCCACGACGCTCGCGAGCCACTTGGCCATCAGGCTGACCGACTGCGGCTTGCTAGTGTTGCTGTTGACTGTGTTGCTGTTCGGGCCGAAGCGCACGTCCTCGAGCTGTTGCTGCCGCCGCTTGACGTCCGCCGCGATGGTCTCCAGGCTCGTCCAGAGCGCGTCAAAGTCGCCCAGCGTCTTGTACACAAAGTACTGCGGCCGCGGCGCCGCCGGCCGCACCTGCACCGCGAACTTCTCGTCCTTGCCGCCGATACACGACGTCACGGTCGCCACCACGCCGCGCATGCTCTCGGCCGCCTCGCGGAACGCCTGGTCTTCGTCTTCTGCCCGCTCTTCCTGTGCGTCGTACGCGGCGCCTCCTCCGATCGCGACCGCCGCCCTCGTCCTGGCTTCCTTAATGCTTAGTGACGGACGGTCGAGCGAAAGGTTTCCCTTCCTTTCCTGTTCGGCCTTTCTCCTGGAACTTCCGCGTGTGCGCGGCCTGGATTCCTCGACTTTCTCTCTTATTTGGTCGTGACGCGCGTGATGGCGGAGACCGACAGACGGATAAGAGCAGGTGGATGTCGGCCGCGACCTCAAATAATAAGGAAAGCGGCTGTTTTTTTCTGCCGCCCTGTCCCCCCCAGTGTGCAGCCGATCGGATACAGGTCGCCCGCTTCTTATCTGCGGCGCCGAGACCGACGAAGCCGCGCGCGCGATGAATATCTGTGTGTGGTGTCGCCGTCGCAGCCACTCGCGCTGGTTCACCGCTAGCGTGTGTTATCTGCGGGCCGGTTTGTGTTGTTCGCTGTGCTCGACCTGCTTTTCGGGCTTGCCCGCTGCCGCCTCCCTTTTCTTTCCCCCCTCCCAACCAGCCTGGCCTGACTGGCTGACTGACTCAATGTTTGTATGCTCACGGCGGGCCGTCTGGTCTGACGGCGGGCTCGCAGTTTTGCAGTGAAGGACACGTCAGTTGGGCGAGGTGGCAGAGAGAACGCGACTCATTGGGGAAAAGGGATCTTCGGCATCAACACGGATTCACCAGACGTTGAAGGCGGGTAGGGTTTTACAGCACGACAATCCGAACGTGAAACTGCAGCGACCTGCCATATCCATATAAATGCCAAGTGTAATGCGTCTTGCCATCAACCGCATCCCTATCCTTCAATCAACCTGACATCCCCTACCCGCGATAGGCAGACGATGCTGACCAGCATCGTCCTGACAGTGCGATCGCCGGGGCTCTTGACAGCAGTCGGTCGAACTTTACAGTCTATCCTCTGTTTTTCGCGTCTAGTACAGATGTATAACTTGTGTCAATCTATATATGTCATATAATAGTTCAACATTTTATAACTTGTATAAGACCTACTTGTGTATATAACTTTCGAGAATGTATTTGTACTACTATAGCGAAAAACAGAGGATAGACTGTACACACCTGGAACATGCCATCAGCCACCGCCGCGCTGGACTGGGCGCTCCGTATTCCCCTCGCGACGGGATCAAATCACTGCCGCGCTGGTTTAAGTGTGCTTTCAAACTCTGAAGGTAACTTATAGCCGTCGTCGGTGTACCAAACCGACCCACCACCGCCAACATCCTGGTTAAATGTGCGGTTCACTGTTCCCATAGTGCACAGCACATTTCCAGCAAAAGGAGAGAGAAGGGGCGCGCCCAGCAGAGCCACGAAAAACAGTGGCGAGATCCTGGGTCACTTGGTGTGCATAGACTGCGCGTAGAACAACGCTTGTGACAGGTAAGAAACCATCTGTCGCATAGCCCGAACCGTACCACTGGATCCACGAAATATGACGACACCCGCAGCTTCACTGCTAAAAGAACCCAGGATACACGTATCTTTCCGACAGATCCCTTCAAATTTTGTAAAGCGTAACGGTTGATTACTCTTTTTTCAGTCGCCACATCCTTCATCACACAAAATAAAAAGTCGCGTAAATCTCCCATAACTCATCCCGTAATTTGCACCAAATTTCAACAGCAATACGGTACGCACTGTACAGTCCTGACCGCCACCTCGACATGCGGCGCCGGTCTCTTCCTGGCCCGCCATGTGCACGACGCGCCCGCTGATTGACGCGCTTGGACTTGATACATGAGTTCACGCGCCAAGGCTGACGCTCCCTCTGTCTGTGTGGATACACTGTACACTGTGTGCGCACGCTCGAAGGACAAAGGACGCCCCTCCAACGTGTACACCACGCGACCATAGCAAGGACGCGCGCGCCCCGCCGCCAACGCCAGACGCGGCCGCCGCCAGATACATGTGCACCGGCACACTGTCCACGCGCGGCACCGCACGGACTCGGTCGTGCCGTCGTCGAGGATTCACTTCAGACTGGGCGCCAATCAGTCGAGGCTGCGCCCTCCCGCCGGCGGTAATGCGTGTGTGGTGATGATACATGTACGGACGGGACGTATCGACTGCAGCGCTGTATACCTGCCGAACACACCACCAGCGCTGGACCCGGATCCGGAGCCGAAATGATACGCGGAGAGGGAGGCGGAGCGCGGATCCATTACACGCTCCGCTCCTGGCTCAAATGATACAGGAATCAGCCGCGGCGGACACCACCGAGCGCTCGTCGTCGTTCGCGTCGCGACCGACTGCGTGATGACGAGTGGGCGGCGCGCGCGAGATGAAGAACGCTGCGCTCTCTATATATAGCGCCCGCTCTTCGGCGGCGGACGCAGAAAATAGCCCGCGGGCGCTCGCCATGACGCCGGCGCCAGCAATAGACGCGGATGCGCGGCGGCGGCAATCGCACTAGGCCGACGCGCGCCTCCTGCCTGTATCCTGCGCGCCTATGGCTGCCCCCGCGGCGCGCGTGGCGCTCCCGCGGCTATCGACACCGCCGTCTCGGACGCCCGCCAGCAACAACAACAACAGCAACAACAACAGCAACAACAACAACAGCAACAACAACATGGCCGACGACGCGCTGGACGCCGTGGACGACGACGACGCCGTGGCCGCGCGGTGGGAGGGCCGCGCCAACTTCTTCGTGGCCGTGCGGCTGCGCCCGCGCGTCTCGCTCGACCGCCTCGCCGCGGACGAGATCGTGCGCGTCACGAGCGCCTTCGAGGTGGTCGTGCGCACGCCGCTGCTGTGCTCCGCGGACGCCATCCGGCCGCGTCCGGCGCGCAAGCCGGCGCTGCTGCCGCTCTCGCCGATCAAGCGCAGCGGCGGCGGCGCGCCCGGTCAGAACCATTTCCAGGAGCGCAAGTTCACGTACGACCGCGTCTTCTCGCCGCGCGACGGACAGGAGCAGGTGTACGCGCTCACCGCTCGCTCGCTCATCCCGGGCGTGCTCCGCGGGTGCAACGCGACCGTGCTCGCCTACGGCTGCACGGGCGCCTGCAAGACCTTCACGATGTTCGGCACGCCCGAGGACCCGGGGCTCATGGCGCGCGCGCTGGACGACCTGTTCCGCCGCATTGCGCGCCGCGTCGACGCGTCCTCGTCGTCCGCAACCTCGACCGTATCCTTCCGCGTCACCGTGTCCTTCCTCGAGGTCTACAACGAGACCATCCGCGACCTGCTGAGCCCGGCTGCACTATCATCATCTACTGCGGCCGGCCTGGATCTGCGGGAAGACCCCGTGCGCGGCGTCGCGACGGTCGCGGGGCTGTCCGAGATCGAGGTCCGCAGCGCCCGGGAAGTGCTCGCGCTGCTACGCAAGGGCCACCGGCGCCGCGCGCAAGAAGCCACGGCGGCCAACGGCGCGTCCTCGCGGTCCCACGTGCTGCTGCAGGTGCTCGTGGAGCAGCGGGCGACGACGACCAGCGAGCCGGAGACGGCCGAGCAGCCGCAGTCGGACCCGCAGACGTCGGCGAGAGCGTCCACGACCGTGGTCAAGGTGGGCAAGCTGTCGCTCGTGGACCTGGCGGGCAGCGAGCGCGCGGCCGCCACGCAGAACCGCGGGCTGCGGCTCGTGGAGGGCGCCAACATCAACCGCTCGCTGCTCGCGCTCGGCAACTGCATCAACGCGCTCGCCGACAAGAGCTCGAGCGCTGCCTCCAGCTCGGCGAGCCTGAACAGCTTCGTCCCGTACAGAGACAGCAAGCTCACGCGGCTGCTCAAGGACGCGCTGGGCGGCAACTGCCGCACGGTCCTGATCGCCAACGTGTCGCCCTCGGCCGCCAGCGCCGAGGAGACGGTGCACACACTCCAGTACGCGGCCCGCGCGCAGCATCCAGACGACCGTCGCGTCCAACGTGGTGGTTTGGTCCACGCCGTCGGCCAGAGACGAACGGGACGCGGACGAGCCGAGTCGCTCTCCTCGCGCGCGACAGGAGCTGCAGGGCCCACCACGCGTGGACGTGGAGCAAGAGGTGGCGTACGCGAGCGTCATCTCTGGACTTCGCGGCGAGATCGACGCGTTGCGGGGTGCACTTGACGACCAGCAGCGTGGAGATCTTACCCGACCGCTGGGCTCACAGTCTCGCTTGTTCCCGCCGCCTCACAAGTCCCCGCCGCGGGTTGGTCGCTCTCTAGATCGAACTCACAACGCTCCTATTCCCAGCAGCAACAACAATGACGAAGATGAAGTCGATGGTGGAGATGACGCCGTGACGACTGAACCGCACGTACAAGGAGACAGAGGACACGGAGGTGGCTATGACGGTGAGCCGCAGCCACACATGGACGCGCAGGTGCATGCGGCACGACGAATAATCGCCGAGGCTTTCGCCAATCAGCGGCGGTGTGCGCGCGAGCTGCGGGCGGCCGACGGCACGCTGCAGGTCGCCGTTCATCACCTTCGGTCGGCCGAATTGCCGGTGGGAAGCGCTGACCCCAGCGGTGGCGATTCGGTCATTGGAGATGACGGACCTACCGCGTTGTCCGTACCACCGGATGCTCTCCCTACCACATCCATCACCATCGAGAACAACGAGACGAGTGCTCCCGCGGCAACCTCGCCGATCAAACGCGTGCTGGCGCTCAAGCACGCGCGGGAGCAGGCCCAGGCGCGGCTTGTAGCGAGCGACGCACGGCTGCGGGAGCTGCGGCGGAGGGTGGACACCCTCCCCGCGTCCTCCTCACACGCATCACCTTCATCACTCGCGTCGGCTGGCGTGCCCATGTCCCAGTCGCTTGTGCGCGAGCTGCTGCTGCTCGAGTTCCGTGTGGACGAGCTGGAGACCGACAAGCTCGCGCTCGAGCTCAAATGCGGTGGGGCGGCTGTAGGGAGTCACTCTGCCAGCAGCGACAGTGGCGACGACGCCTGGTTGTCGGAGCTGGAGGCGAGGTATCCAGAAAGTAGTGCTCGCGTCCCTCCTGTCATCATGTCTCCACTATACGAAGACGCCGCCGTTCGCGAGGATCTCATGGTAGAGCGCTTGGTAGTGCAGGCGGTGGCGGCGGCTTCTCCGGCGTCGCCAACGTCGACCGCGCGCCGGCAGTGGGGCATCCAGATGCGCAACCCGTCGCTGCCCTACATCCGCCGCAAGAAGCGCCCTCCGCCCATCGGGATGGCCACGGGGCCCGCTCTACCCGCGGAACTGCCGATGCTGCTGCCGGTCGTGTCGGGGAGGGCGGTGGGCGGCATCTCCTCTACTTCAGGCGCGACGCTCCCTACCATCACCGCAACTGCTGGTAGCGCGAGTAGTTCGGGCGGCGGGGCACTCGCGGCGCTTACGGCGCCCTACCTCAAGGTGCTCAAGCAGCGGCAGCAACGGCAACTAGCGCCACGCTCATCGGTGAGACCACGCGCCTTCCCCAAGTAGGGCGTCGAGCTGTGGCATGATGATGAGCAACGCCGGAGTGAGTGTTATTTAGAAATCTACCATCATTTCACTCATTTCTACTTTATTCTACCGTTTCTATTTTAATGGGCGTGTAGTTTTGCTGTTCCGACTCACTTCGCATTCATTTTCTCGCCGGGCGGAGGCTCCCCTTCCCTCCCTACTCCGCCCCTACTTGTGCCCTACCAGCATTCGCTTCGCTTGTATATACGACGACTGTATAACCTAACGGCGCGATCGTCAGGATGCTGCGGCGCGCGCTCCGGAGGGCGCGGCTGCACCTGCCGGCGGGCTCCGTGGGGCAGGAGGACGCCGACCGGCCGGTGCACCACGTCCCGGGCGACGGCTCTGCCGGTAGGGGGAGCCCCGACGTGGCGTACACGAGCCTGGCGTACGACGCGGCGGTGGACGAGCACTTCCGGCGGCAGGAGGAGGACGTGACGGGCGTGCACGAGCTGCTGCGCGCGCTCCGGCGCGAGACAGACGCGTCCGCGCGGCGCAAGTCGATCGAGATGGTGGGGGACGAGGCCCAGCGCGCCGCCGACGCCTGGAGCCGCCTGCAGCACCTCTACGGGCTCTTCCAGGCGATGGAAAACGAGGACGGAGAAGACGACACTTGCCGGTCAGACGGACGGGGGCGGCGGACGAGAGACCAGGGCCTGCGCTCGCTGCTGGAGGACGCGAGCGCGCCAGACGGCGTCATGCTGCGCGAGCTGAACGCGCTGCCGAACGCCATGCACAGCCGCGCGCCGCCCCAGGGCTTCACGACCGAGATGTTCGTCTCGCTGGGCGACGCGCTCTACGCCGAGATGGTCAAGGCGTCGGCCTCGCAGCAGCAACACCAGCGACGGATCGGCCGCGAGGCCCTCGAGGAGCTCGGCGACGCGCTCTACGTGGATGCCGTCACCGTCGTGCCCGTGTCCGCGTGCTGATACACTAAGTATGGTGACGTCATGGCGTCCGTCCGTGCAGTACTCTGGAGTAGGGAGGGGGAGACACCACGCTGGATCGGGTGTCGCGTCAATCATTTCGTCGGTCGTCGCGTGTTTCTGCCGAAATCCCGGAGGTGACGCGATGCGCCGCGCGTTTCTCGCCTCGCGCGTCTATTTTAATGGTAATGTTATGGAGAAAAGCTGATCGTAAACGCGCACTACGCTGGTTTTGGTTGGTTGGTGTTCCCTCCTCACGTGTGTGCAGCTTTATCGAGATGGCCCCTACCGCCGCCCTACTGGTAAAGGCTCTGCCAGTGGTCGAGCGCGCCGGCGGCGTCCGACTCGACGCGGTCGACGCCGTGCAGGTCCAGCAGCTGGCCGTCCTGGCGGATCACCACGAGGCTCGGGATGCCGCCCACGCGCTTCTTGACGCCCACCGCCTCCTGCTCGCTGCCGGCGCACACGCCGTACTACGCACGTACAGGAAACCACCACGGGGTTAGTCGCACCCCCATTCTACAGGTAGAGCGCCCGGTAGAGCGACGTACCTTGCGCTTGAGCTCGTCGCGCAGGGACGAGTCGTAGGGCAGCGCCCACCAGTCGCCCTGCTTGTGCTCAAAGTGGTCCTGCTGCGCGGCCTCGGAGCGGTCCGAGCCGACGAACACCACGTCCAGCAGCGGCTTGGCGGCGTTCGCCTTGGCGTAGAACTTGTTCAGCGCCGGCTGGAAGCCGCGGCAGTCCGGGCACCAGTCCGCCTACGCACACAGACGCAGATGAAAACAACAACGCAGGTAAGGTCGCTCCGCCCTACGTGCGCATTCCCTACCCGTCGTGGACGAACGTACCGCAAAGTAGAGCGCGAGCACGCGGCCCGCGGCGCCGAGCTCCTCGCCCGCGCGCGTCTCGCCCTTGGCGTTCACCAGCGTCGCGCCCTGAAGCAGCGCCGAGTCGCTCATCGTGTGGAGGGAAAGAGGGAAGTGGCGGATGGAGGGGGAGGGAGAAGCAGCACTGGTACTGCGACGTCCGACGCGGAGCAAGTAGGGGAGTGCCATCGACCGACCAACCCGAGGCGATTGCTTGGGGACGTGGAAGCAGAGCAACAAGGGATGCTTTCGCGCAACCTAGTGAGTCTCCAGAAACTTAAACAAAAAAGTGTAAGAGTGAATGTATGTTGAAAGCTGTAGTGTTGAAACCAGCACTGCAATAGAAAGTACGGTGTGTTGGATTGTAATTCTGACGTTTTGCATTCTAAGTTTGACTTTTTAAATAAATACCCTACAAATTTACGGTGGATCGAGCAGTGCACTAAAGAAGATTATGTGACGAGTGGAGTGTAGGATACTTCTGAGCACCGGTAGCAGCATGGAGCGCCGCTGGCCTCGAGCCACAGCCGGAGCCGGAGACCCTAGTGCGATAGAAACCGCAGCCGAGCGACAATACGACATTGTGAATACTACCCGTCAAATTAACGAAGCACATCGAGCAGCAGCACGTGGATAAATCGTTTACTGACGGCACCGCGTTTCTACAGCTCGTTTACGCGGGTTTCTGTCAGCAGTTCACCATAATGTTGAGTTTAAACTTGTCAAAATGAAGCTGTAAGTCAAATTTATCTTAACTCCGGTGTACGATTACTGTAAAATCGTTAATTATGACCCAGGGGCACTAAGTTAGTACCCTGTCAGAGTTTTTAGGTGGGGATATATTAGAGGGTGGGGCTTTACAATTTTCCATCACTGCTTAGGGGAACGATAGAATAAAAATTCTCAAAAGCGGTCCAACACGACCAAAATCGATTTACAGTGTTTGAGAATATAACAAGTACATACACTTTCAAGTCAATTCATCGCTTTTGGTCCCAAAAGAGGCCTCTTTTGAAAACGATGAATGGACCAATAAGAGCGCAGACAGCGCTTTTACGAAACTCTTGAACATTCCGCTCATACTGTAGTCAAATAACTTTACATGACTACAGTATAGGCGGAATGTAAAAAAAAATTCAAGATATTCTTCACTTTATATATAAAGTGAAGAATATCTTGAATTTTTAATTTGTTTTACTGTAGCTGTATGAAGTGTGTTAATTTGATTATATAAATCTGCGTACAGT
>JAADYG010000953.1:0-11074 GCA_023338115.1 Phytopythium boreale | reverse complement strand
CGCTGATGAGCATCCGACGTGCGCGTTCCGACTGGTCTACGAGCACGTACTGCCGCTGTACGCGGCGCACGCGAAAGCCATCGTCATCATTCGATACTGCGACGCCGAGGTCGCGGCGCACTAGACGGCAGGCAACACGTCACCGGCACCGAATAAAATGCATAGACTGCGGTCGAGCGTCTGACAGCATGCACTGTAGAATAATCGTAACATTGATGTGAAATGCCTCCGAGGTGCCAGATCCCGACCTTCAGCAACCCAGCGGTCGCTATTTTAATCTCTAGTCTATTCCCGAACGAAGGCGCTGCTCGGCGACCAAAACGCCTCCTCATGAGAGCAGGCTCTTCAACACATAGGGACACCTCGTCGTTCGTTGACTGTGAACTCGCGAAACCATCACAAAGGACCCCGCTTGTCGGTAACAAACATGGCCACCAGCTCGCCGGTCTCTGCTCCTCATGATACCGCCAGCAGCAAGCGCGCAGGGGTCAGCTTCTTCGAGAGCATGAACCCGCTCGAGCTGCTGCGCGCGTCCAAAACGCTCACGCCGCGCGAGTTCCTGCGCGACTTCTACACGCAGCGCGGGCTGCTCGACAAGCTCAAGGACGTCAACGCGCTCGTCGCGACCTACGGCCACCAAATGCAGGCCTTATACGCGGAGCTGGACAAGAAGTACGTCTTTGGTCTCCTTCAGCAAGGTGGGTACTGTAGCGAGCGCTAATCGTACTCCCACTCGGTCTGCAGGTACGGCACGGACTTTGCCGCGCATCCGCCGCCAGTGACGGAAGAGATCCGCGCGAGCGAGCCGGTTGCTGCGGCTACGACGACCCCCAAGGCTCCAGTCAAGCCGCCTGTTAACAAGAGTACGCAGCGACTCGCACCATTCGCATTGGTTATGTGTTTTGGGGCGACTAACTGACCTGTTGTGACCATGCAACTTCGACGCAAAGTCGTGCTGCTGGGCAACTCGGGCGTGGGCAAGACGAACCTGCTCAGCCGGCTGCACAAGGGCGAGTTCAGCTCCGAGTTCGCGTCCACGATCGGCGTCGAATTCCTGACGCACACCATGAAGGTTGGGGGCGCCGACGTCAAGGCGCAGATCTGGGACACGGCTGGCCAGGAGCGCTTCCACGCCATGATGACGACCTACTACCGCAAGGCGGTCGGCGCGCTGCTCATTTTTGACGTTGGCGACTGCGCGAGCCTCGTGGGCGTCGAGAAATGGCTCGATCAGCTGCCCAGCGTCGCGGAGCCGGGGCTGCACACCGTGCTGGTAGGCAACAAGTGCGACCTCGAGGGCGACAAGCGCAAGGTGTCGGCCGAGGAGGCGCGGCAGTTCGCGGCCGCGCGCCACATGCGGTACATTGAGACCTCGGCCAAGACGGGGCTCAACGTGGAGGAGGCCTTCCAGGGCCTGATCGAAGCCGTTTACAGGGCGCAGACGCCGCCGCCGGTGCCGTCGCTCGTGACGGTGGAGCTGGCATCGACGACCGCGACCAAGCAGGGCAGCAGCTCTTCGTTCTTCAACTGCAATTTTGTCTAGCGTGGGGTGCATCGCCAACGAGCCGCGTGATATGCATATAACACGAGCGGGTTGAGCAGGTATGACAAAATGCACTGGCGCTTTGCATGGATCAGAGCGGACAAACGCGGCTTTTACTACCTATTTCACTGTCGAGAGGCTGGACGCGTACTGGTTGGCGAAGGCCATGAGCTCTGCGAGCTGCTCAAACGTCTCGGGGCTGCCGACGCGGTCGTGTAGCTTGCTGGAGCAAATCATCTCCATGTGCTGGCCCATTCCCACAGGAAAACCAATCAACCAACATCGGCGTTAGCCTTACGACATCAGCGCATAGCCTTGTCACTCAGCACTTACATCCAAGAGCACGCGCTTCATCTCGGAGTAGCGCTGCTCCAGCTCTGTCATCAGTCCACACAGGCGTGAGCTCTCTCCGCCGACAGCACCACGACGAGCAACCCGCAGTAGTTGTAAAGTACTGGCGCACCTCGCGCTTGGTCCAATTCGACCCGCAGCGACTGCGCCAGCTCGACTCTCTTTTGAGCCGTCGGCGCCACAGCAGAGCGTGGTGACAGCGGTCTGGTGTCCACCGCCTTGCTCCGATCGCGCTGTCTTCGAGCCGTCGTCACGACCAGTTGCCGCGTTCTGGGGTGACGGCGGAGCTCGTTCGCCACCAGTAGTAAAAGAGTAGTGGGAGCTACCAGCCGAGCTGTGACGGGGCCGTCTGAGCGCGTAAACGGCCGTCTCGGACGATGTCGCGGGTCGCCGAGGCGTGTACTCGCGCATCCTGCCCTCCCTATCGAACTGCGCCTCCGTTCTCCTCAAAGCCGACTGCAGCGTGCGCATCTCAAGCGTGTTCATGAGCTGCGGAACGTAGCGGTCGCCGTCCACGCACTGATCTTCTTGCAGCTCGCGCTCCTGCCGCTCGATCTCCTCGGCGATCCAGACGTCTTCCTCATCAAACTCCTCGTTCTCTTGCTGGTCAGCATCCAAATCACGCATATCGAGGTCCTGGGCGTCTTCTGGGACACCCGCCACGTCATTGAGTGCTTCGTCCAGATCGCTAGCTTCTTCCATGGTCAACACGTCTCCAGCAAGCAATACCTTGATAATCGCCACGGTCTTGCCATATTCGATCCTCGAAGTCGGCCCGGTGCATCCAGGAATAGCGTGTTGAAGTGGTCAGTCGAAGTCACTATTTCGAAATAGTGATTACCTTCATTGCGCAACGAAGGATGCACCAAAAGCGGGTGGGGCAGCTTGTCATCCAGCACCTGCCGTCACACAACATAAACATGCAGGTGCGGCACCTGGCGGCGATGGCGGCGGCGCGCCGAGCGGTCCCCCGCGCGCTGGCGGCGTCCGCTGGCCCCGCGCTGTCGCGGAGATCGATTGCGGCGCAGTTCTCCGCGCGGCCCGCCGCTTTTCCGGCGGCTCTGGGTGCGTTTCCGCTCGACCGGCGCCAGTTTTCCACCAGCGATGCGACTTCTGTCCCCGTCGAGCTTTCGGACGGCGTCGGACAGCTCACAGGTGAGTGTTATCGGCTGCTTACGCGCATTACAGTGCTGCTTTGGCCGTTTTCGAGGTTCTCACTGTGATTGGGGACCCATTTCTGTCGGTTAGATGCCGCGGCGGCGGTTGTTGGGACGTCGACCAGTGCGGACACGTGGGCTCTGGTGCAAGGCGTGCAGTCGGCGCTCGAAGCGGTGCACACGACCACGGGCCTGCCCTGGTGGGCGACACTGATGGTGCGGATAGATAGAAGTGACGGATTATTTCTGAGTGACGGTCACTAACGGTAGATACCATGGCGCGTTCCGTTGGTGAGCGCAGCTCTCGGGCGTGGGGCTGCGTGCGACGCTGTTCCCGTTCTACGTGTACCAGATCCGAGCGGCGCAGCGGTGCGTTGCCCCTTGCTGGCTCCTCGTCTAGGGCTATAGATACGATAGTGCTGATATCCGCGTCATGAACAGGCTTATGCAGGCCCGGCCGGACTTTTCCAAGCTCTACTCGGCGTTCAAGTACGCGCGAACCTTCTTGGTACGAGTTGTCCTCCTTTCGTTCGGCCGGCTTAACGTTTGTAGTTAATGTGACACGCATTTGATGCTACTATCTGCAACCGAAGCCTCCGAACGACCGCATGGGACACCTGGACGCCATTTTGCTCGGACGCAAGGGCATGAAGGTGCGCTTGGAGGGTGATATGGCGACTGAAGCTACGTACTTGGGTCGTCGGATATCTAACCGGGCATCCATTTTGTGCGACGTGTCCGCTACGCAGGCTGTGATGAAGAAGTACAACACGCGCCCCGTGCAGACCGTGCTGGGCACCATCGCGTACATCCCCATGTTCATGGTCGTCGCCTACAGCGCGCGCGACATGATCCGGTCGGGCAACTTTGAAGGCTTGGATATGGGCGGGTTCCTGTACTGGCAGAATCTCAAGGAGGCCGACGGCACGTACGTGCTGCCTGCGCTCGCCGTGGGCTCGACGTACCTGAACCTGGAGCTGTCGGTGCGCAATAAGAGCGCGTTCTGGACCACGATCCTGCAAGGCGGCCAGTACGTGACGCTCCTCGCGCTGCCGGTCGTGTCGTCGATCCCGCAGGGCATCTTCTTCTACTGGCTCGGTTCGTCCTGGGCGTCCATGGCGCAGACCGTCGCCATGAACAACAACGCATTCCGCAAGAGCATTGGGCTCAAGCCGCGCATCGCAGCGCCCCCAACTCCCGCGGCAAATGTTGATGGGAGCGCTGTCGCGGTCGAGGACAGCAACAAGGCGCAATCAGTGGGCAAACAGTAAGACAGGGGCATCAGACGACGCGTTGGGATTACGACCAGTTCATTACTGGCTGCTAGCATCAATCATGAATGACACAGCGCCATAATCCAGCTAGAAACGGGGATTACTACACGTACACCTCACCCCTTTCAGTGTGAAGAGCTCAAAAGTATCCATCGGCCCGGATTTCCGGCCACTGGACTTGTTTCGCCTCGCGAATTGAGGTGTAATCAAAGAGGACTCTATTACGCGCGTCATCATCGGTCCTTTATTGAAAAGAAACCATGTATTTGCTTCGCGCACCCCTGTCAACTTTATCGAGTGTATAACCAGATCAAGTCGTAATATATAGTATCCTCCATCAGAGCTTGTATTCCCGAGATTCCCACCTGATCGCATGTCGCATGTTTATGGCCGTAATGTGTCGAACTGTCGACGGAAGGTTGCTCGAACGGCTCTAAAACCATCACTCCTCTCTTGAGAAGCGGCCCCCATCCTTGCCTCTCGGACCCGACCCGACGCCAAGGGCAGTCGCAATTTCGACGAGCTCCACCCAAGCTTCCCAAGCCTGTCGTCCCTCCTCTATCTCTATCTCTACAGTTCAGTATACATGCCCCCGCACTCGACGGCCGAGTCGGCGCCTTCGCCGCCCAAGCGAGAGCCGATGCCGTCACCCGCTAAGGGTGGCGGCCAGGAGGACCAGCGCGAGCTCCGGCGGCGCGTAACGCACCTCGTGGTCATGCAGCACGGACTGCACGGCAGCGAGCGCGACCTGGAGCACTTTGAGCGGCTGTTCGCGCTGCACTTTCGAGAGGAGGGCGTGTACGTGCACTGCGGGCAGTGCAACGCCGAGACGTTCTTCCAGACGTACGACGGCGTCGACCAGGGCGGCGAGCGCCTCGCGAACGAGGTGCAGGCGCTGGCCAAGGAGATGCCCAATCTGCGCAAGTTTTCCATGGTCGGGCACTCTCTTGGCGGGCTGTACAACCGCTACTGCATCGGCTTGTTGTACGCGCGCTGCTTCTTCAAGGACGTTGAGCCGGTGGTGAGTGATAGCAGCCGTGCTTTTCGTTGGGTGTGCGTTGATGCCGATGCTCATTGCGGGGTGGTCTGTGTAGAACTTCGTGACGCTCGCGACGCCACATCTGGGGATCCGCCGTCCGCGCCGCGGCTCGTTCAACTTCATCTGGAACGCCGTGTCTCCCAAGGTCCTGAGCAGGTACGGACCGAAGCGCCCTTGCTGTCGGACATGCTGAGAAACAACCCTGATATATCGTGATGCGTATGCCGCAACCGATCAGAACCGGGCAGCAACTGCACCTCATCGACACACCGACGGATCTGTCACTGTCGCTGGGCAAGCGAGCAGATATCTACCCCGACAAGAAGGTTTACCCTGCGTGGGCAGACATGAAGGGGAAGCTGCTCGTGTCGAAGGAGAAAGAAGGCGTGCAGCAGTTCGAACAGCACTACTGCGTGCTCGAAGACGGCAAGCTGCGAGCCTACGACTGCAACGAATACGCCGAGGCGAACTCTGTTGATAGCCTCAAGAGCAAGTTTGAGCTCGACCTCGCGCATGCGCGCGTAACGCTGCGCCTTCCTGACCAAGAGCAGCAGCCGTCCAGACGGCGCCGATCACGAGGTAGCAGCATCTCCAGCGTCTTGAATTTTGGGCGGGCGACCGACTCGAGCCGCGGTACCGATGCGAGTGTACCCCGCAACTTCGACGTGCACATCGAATGCTCCGGTGGAAAGGCTAGTACGTGCACGCTGCGCATCCCCGAGGACTCACTTCTCCGCGACTGGAAGTGGCTCGTTGCACTGAGCAACACGAGTCTCGGCATAGACTGCCATACAAATGGTTCCACGACTCAGAGCGGCGCGCAGAAGCCGCCCCCGCTATTGAGCTGCATGGTGCGAGGGCAGTTCATGCAGGCGTTGCAGATGTTCAAGGTGCGCTCGCTGTACGCCAACATCTTCTTCGATTTTCAAGTGTCGTACTCCGGCGCGGCCATCCGCGCGTACAACCCGTACCGAGTGGACTTGCAGCGCATCGTGACGTCTCCGGCGTATCGCCACATCACGCTGGCGTCGGTGCACAACGCGACGCCTCTGCGCGATACAACCCCGAAGGACCTGAAGGAGCTCACGGTCAACTACGCGCTGTCCATGGAGCAGTTGTCACCAGGCTCTTCACCCCCGAGTTCGAGCCGCTCGGCTGGCGACGTGAACGAAGACCGCCACTCGATGGTCTCGCAAGGCAAGTCGGCTTCGGTCCCGTCCTCTCTGGCGACCCCGCCTACCAGTGCCGGCAGCATTTGGCCGTCGCGTCGACGGAACACAACGGACTCGGTGCGTCCCAAGTCCCCATCCAGTACCTCTACTGTTGGGTCGGAGACTGTGCGGCCCGAGCCGTTTATCGCCGGCGACGTGGTCGTCGACCAGCTGTGGCACGCGTACACGTCGGACCCGGAGCAGGACGTGCTGCGCGGCATGCTGCTGTCCATCCAGAGCGTCGGCTGGCGGCGCATGGAGACCATTTTCGGCAACGTCCTGGCCCACGAGAAGATCATCGCCAAGCGCGCCAACCCGGCCAAGCCGCTCGACTCGGGCCTCGACGTCGTGCACCACGCCGTCGACACGTTCCTGCTCTGACGCGTCGCACTGTACCATACAGTTGTAGGGGCTGACGATTAATAGCAGCAGCAAGGTGATGTGTTCTGAAGTTTGGGCCGCGTCCACGTTGAAGTTGCGCTCGACTTTCGATTAATGTCCACCGCGTCTGTTGACTTAAGTACGATCTTGGTCATCTACAGTCATTATACGGTGTCACACATGTGCCAATGTTCCAAAACAAGGTAGAGGATCAAAAATCGAACCACAGCGCACAGAAGGCTGAAAAACCTCGCCATCTGATTCTCCGCATTTTCCACGATCACCCGCCGCATTTCGGCTGGAGGAAGATCCGCGTGGATACCGCCTGTCCTGCTCCATTTCCGTCTTCGTTGCCAGGTGGCCACCGATACACAGCAGGCGGCGCCAAGCCTGGGCCTCCGCAACTAAGAACGAAACCAGCCGCTTTATTTGATCCATCCAGCGCCGGCCGCGCTCTCTTCCGCACGCGGGAAAGGCAATTCCTTCTTACGTTAAAGCAGTCCGTGTCTGTATCATCCGGTACGAGAATGGGCCAGCGTCTATTACACTCTATGGCGGTCTCACGCTCTGTGTTACTACCAGATCTTCTATCACGATGGCGCAGCGCGCGGGGAACTCCTCCTCCGCGGTCGCGGGGCTGTGCTCCATGCTGGCGTGCTGCTTCCAGCAGCCGCACGAGCCGGCGATGACGGACGACAGCGCGTACATGCAGACGGCGGCGCGCAGCTCGAACTCGTCCATGGTGCGCGGGCTCAGCTATATGCGCCGCAAGAGCGTCGAGCACCACGACGACGGCGAGAATGACGAGAACGGGAGCGGCGCGGTGCTGTCGGGGTACCAGTCGCCGCCGCGGTGGGTCAAGGACACGCTGGTGGAGGCCTGCGCGCGGTGCAACGCGCAGTTCGACCTGCTGACGCGTAAGCACCACTGCCGCGGCTGCGGGCTCG
Organism: Phytopythium boreale; assembly: GCA_023338115.1. Classification (NCBI taxonomy): domain Eukaryota; phylum Oomycota; class Peronosporomycetes; order Pythiales; family Pythiaceae; genus Phytopythium; species Phytopythium boreale. Next base: position 3,171 of record JAADYG010000953.1, on the reverse strand, counting down.
TGTTCTGCGGCGTGTGCTCGGCGCACACGGACCGCGTGGTCAAGTTCGGGCTGCTGGAGCCCGTGCGCCTGTGCAACGCGTGCGCGGGCGAGGCGCAGGCCGAGAACGCCTTCTACGAGACGCACCTGCCGCTGCTCGAGGCCGGCGAGCTGTTCAGCAAGTACGGGCTGCTGCGCAAGCGCGTCGTGCTGTTCCGGTTTGTGCGCGCCAAGAACCTCTTCCAGTACCAAAAGGTGGACACGGACACGCGCCAGTACCGCGGCGAGGTCAAGGCCATCCCGCTGGACGCCATCACGGACGTGCGCGGCGTGGCGCCTGACAAGGACAACGCGGACCTGGGCATCGTGGTCGTCGTGGGCGACCAGGAGCACCGCTTCGACGCGAGCTCGGCGCTCAAGCGGCAGCAGTGGCTGGACGCGATCCGCAGCGCGCGTGCCGTGCGCGAGTCGATGCTGGCGGCCGAGCGAGACAAGCGCGCCAAGCAGGCCGAGCGCGAGAATGAGGAGGTCCGCAAGATGTCGGAGAACCTGCAACGCATGGAGGAGCGCAAGGCCTCGTTCCAGGAGGACCGCATGCGCCGCCGCGCCGAGAAGCGCGAGTCGCTGCGCGCCAAGTACAACCTGGCCCCCACCGCTGCTGTCTAACTACCCACACCTCAAGTATGCGCGCTCGTCATCTATGCGCGCATTGGGAAGGTTGAGCAACCGCGCCACGCGCACCCGAGTCAGTACGTCAGGAAGATTGACAGTCTGACGCTAGTTATCAATTTATAAATGCGTTGCAGTCGTCAAGGGGAGTCTGGAGCACAGCGACGGTTCTCACTGTTGGATCCCCACACCCCAACAGAGCGGTTTAGTCGGCCAAGGAGAGCACGGCCAACGTGCACGACGCGTTGAGGTCGACGCGGTCCATGCCGTCCTCGTAGACGATGCTCATGTTCATGGCCGCGAGCGCGGGCTGGAACAGCTCGTGCTCGGCCGAGTCGGGCATCTCGCCGGTGATGAAGAACTGCACGTGGCCGGCGAGGAGGTTCTGGACCAACACCGGCATGGTATCGGAGTCACTGGCGACGTACAGGCGGAACGTGGTCACGCTCAATCTAGGCGGCATACCAACCTCGGGCGTCAAGCTCTCGAGGTAGCCCAGGTACAACTGGTCCACGGACAGCGTGAGGTTGAGGGAGCCAATGCCGTCGAGGCCCATCTACGCGACGTTGGTCACGTTCACGCGGATGTCCATCGTGTACCCGTCGTCGCAGCCCCAGAAGTCGATGTGGTCGATGACCGTCAGCGGGTCGCGGAAGTTGTTCACGCCGTCCAGCTCGAGCTCGCGCTCGAAGTCGAGCCCGCCGTAGCTGAAGCCCAGCGCGTGGGCCTTGACCTTGGCACTCGCCGACATGGTGACTGTGGTAAGGTCAATTACGTCGGCGGACATGGCCTTGAGCACCGCCGCGTCCGTGACCGTGATGTTGTCGTTGATGACCAGGTCGTACTCCTGCTCGCCCTTTTCGACTTCCAGCGCTGGGAACATGAATGTCGCGAACTCTTGGCCGCCGCACAGCAAGCTCGTCGTCGTGGCGTCGGTGCGCGCATGGAAGCCCAGGTCGTGCTTCAGGCGCAGGCTCATGTTGGCAACGAGCACCGTGTCCGACGGGACGCTCTTGATGGCCAGGAAGTTGACCGCCACCTTGACCTTGTCGACGTTGTGCTGGAAGAAGGTCTTGACGGCCGTGAACCACAAAATGACGACGAGGACCACGAGGAACAGCAGCACGCTGGCCACGATGGCCAGGATGAAGTACGGCTTGGTCAGCCTCCACCACAAGAACTTCTTTTGGCCTGCGCCGGCCTCGAGCTGCTCCTTCTCGTCTACCTTGGAGCCCGCCGCGACGTCGACATCGAGTGATGAGTCTGGATGCCCATGGTACTCATGATCCGACTCCGTCGGCGTAGCGATCGTGTCCACCGGCGCGTCAGAAGCCCGCGATTTCAAGTGCATCGGGCTTATTGCGACGAAGGCTGTCAGTTGTGCGGTTGTCGAATGGGAAACGACGGCTCGAAGTGCTTCGGTGGCGGTCTGGGGTGCGCTCTGCCTGCCAAATCGGGAAATGACTTCATGGCGAGATGATCACTGCCTCTGAAAGCTTCCAACGACCCGCTCTCTCATGGCGGCGAACTAACGCGCGGTGGACCGCAGATCAGGATCTCCCACTGCAGTGCCCCCGGTGTGTAATCACTGGGTCTGCTCATGGCTGGCAGGCGTTGGCAATAAGTCGGCAGTGCTTCACTATTGCCGCTTTCGAAGCTTCAACCGCGTACAGTCCACGTGTTGACGTGATCAAACTGCAACTTCCGGTAGTAGACCGCGTAAACGGGTAAATCCGTGTGCATGGGCACCGCCAAGGGTTCACAATGGACCGACCAGGTTGAGTTGAAGCGGGAAAGGAGGGGAGGATTGCGGATATAGTGCGGTGGTACAATCAGCGCACTAGCGGTGATTGTGCCATTGCGCCGAATCCGTAATCCGCGGGGTGCCCATCTCAGCTGCCTGCGCCTTGTACTCTACAGTACGATGTGAACATCGCGCGGACGGAGGACCGGAGTAAACGTGTCTCTCGCGGTGATTACTCTCGTGGCTGACCACGTCAAGAGCGAGCCTGTGGGGGGTGCACGGATCCGCTCCAGAGCAACAAGCAGTTGGACGGACATGCAGGACCCCGGGCGCCCCATATGCTGGACGTCAGGCCTGTCCGCTCGGCATTCGGCCAACGCACAGTACTGTAGGCATGGATGGTACTGGGGGGTGCGCGAGCCTTTGAAGCCGACTCGGGACACGGAGACCGCCCCGTTGACTCATCCCGGCAAAAAAAGCGCCTCCTTTCGCCCAGTTGCCAACCTCATTGTGAAAGTCGCCTTCTTCGCCATAGAGCAACAAAGCTCCAGCGTTCACCAGTGGTTAACCTCTTTGCGCCATCGCGAGCATGACGACCCAAAGTCAGGCAACCGATCTCACTGAGGGAACCCAGCAGCGTAGCCAAGCTGCAAGCGGAACTTCTTCCGAAGACATGCGCAGCCCGGCTGCGCTGAGCTACGCTTCGGGACAGGCCATGATGGCGTATGGACCACAGGTGCTGCACGAAGACATCGCCGCCAAGGTCGAGAACGCGCTCGG
>JAADYG010000952.1:0-11075 GCA_023338115.1 Phytopythium boreale | reverse complement strand
CTGGGTCGAGTGCTCGCCGGACTTCATCGCGCAGATCGTGCTGACGCTCGTGGTGCGCGTGTACCTGCCGGGCGACTACGTGGTGCGGCAGGGCGAGATCTGCGACGAGATGTTCATGGTCAACCGAGGCATCTGCGAAGTCACCAAGGCTGGTAGCGAACAGTACGATGACGATGTAGAGACTGAATTTGGTCAAGACGACGGTGGTCAAGAGGGGGCGAGCAGCAGAGCCCGGCTGCGAACACCTCACGCGTGGTCGGCATCAACCAAGAGGAGCACACGCCTTGACTCGTCGAATAGCTTCACTTCCAGCGCCCAAGTACATTCCGAGTCGTGGAGCTCGGCATTCACGTCTTCGACTACGACGGCGACGCTCCACCCCGGACAGTCGTTCAGCGAAATGAGTCTGCTCATGAACTACCAGCAGCCAGAGAGCGTTCGGGCAGCGTCCTTTGTGGAAATTTGCGTGCTGGAGCGCCGATCATTCCAACACATCATATCTCGGTTCCCGCAGGACCGACGCCGCGTGCTCACTTGCATGTTGAAGAGCTGTATCGAGAGGAACGAGGCGCCGCCCCAGTGGACACGGCAGTGCGCGGCCAAGTTAGCAAGAGACCAGCCGGACAGCGCATCAAACGGAGACGAAAGGGTGACAGCTATAGAGATGGTTGAGATGCTGGTCGGTCAGATCGACGTGGAGATACCTGACGAGACAATCAAGTATGGCTTTCAGCATGATGCGGTACCTGAGATGACGGGTCTCACAGCTACAGAGGCGACGACATCAACTGATAACGAGGAAGCAGATGGTTTAGCTGCCACCAGCACTATTTGCCCTGGATCGACTATCGGTAGTAAAGAGAGCGGCGGTGGAGACGACAGCCTCATATCAACGCTGCAAGCTCTGATCACAGCCGTCTGCAGGATCGAGAAGGAGGTCCAGCAAATCAAGAGCGAACTGACCATCCAGTTGCTGGGGCCAAGGATCGATAGCAAACAGGACGATAGTCGCGACCCAGACGTTGCGGCGAACAATTGCAGCTCCTGCGCCGCGCTGCTTCGCCTCAGCGACGGTGACCAACTCTCAGAACCGAGTAGGTTGTCGAGTCAACCGCCGCGACGCGACGCGAGGCTCCCCCACAAGCTGCCCCGACTCCCGAACGCGAGCCAATCAGGCGCTTTCCTGTCGTCGCGCTCTGGTTTGTCCGTCTACGACCGTAGCTTACCCCGGGCTTCGCGCGATTCCAGCCCGGCGATGCCAGCCAAACGCGAGGACAGCGGCACAGCTACCGGGACCGACATTCCACGCGCAAAACCACTTGAGCGTCCGACTAGTCAGGTATCCCCACCCAGTAGTTCCCTGCCAGTGAATCCAGTGTGTGGTGCTCCGTCGCACCAGCTCGCTGAGAGCGACGACGATGCTGACCACGTGACCATTGACGCTAAAGGAGCAATCGATTGGGTGTCACCGTTGACGCGCGCTCCGCACCGCTTCCGGTCCGACCATCTTCCGCCATCAGCCGTTGCAGCATCGAACATCGCTGCCCGAGGCAAGGTTGCGACGCTGAAACGAGGAAACAAAGGCACACTGATAGCCGATGCCGCGTCCATAAAGCCCCTCCGAAAGCGCTTTCTCAGCACGCGCCTGTCGAATACGTCGTCTGCGACGGGATCATCGTGGGCGACTCCGGCCAACTTAGAGCGGCAGAGGTTGGAGCTAGGCCAGGAGATGACACTTGCCGATCAGCTATGGCAGCGACGTTTGCGGAATGAAGAAGGCGCCAATGCAGTCCGGAAGGACGTCCGAGAGAGCCGGCACGCCACTGCAGTAGATGCGTCGACAGTGACAGACGTCTAGCGGCGCGGTGGCGCTTGTGACTACGCCTGGGCAGGTCTCGCAGGCGTCGGCGCAGTCACCCAGCGAAGTAGAACCGGCTTCCGCTCCGGTAACAGATTGAATGAGCAAGCGATGGCATCCCATGGCGATGAAACCCAGATTTATGATAGACGAACAGCAAGGCGCATCGCGACGAGCCGTTTAGATGAACGAATGAAGCCAAACGACAGCGAAAGACGACTCATTTGAGTCTATGAAGCCCGTTAGAATGAGCACCGACTGCTTCATCGCCCCAGTAGTACAGGTCCGGTTGATGAAGAGGCGAGGCTGGGGTGTCGATGCTTGAGCCGCGCTTGGAGAATTTCAAAGCGACCCAGTAAACCAACAAACCCGTCGCCACTGTTGTCACCGCCGCTGCCGCCAAAGTGAAGTGATCCCGTCTGCCGACGTCGGAAAGGAGTGGTCCCGTCGTGACCGTCTCCTTAACGCGTCCGTATTTGGGATTGACGCGACTGGAGACGCAAACATCCTGAGAAATTCAGACACACCTTCACAAGTCTCATCCTGCGCCAACTTTGTCCACCACTTGCACTGGCTTACGCCTATTCAGTAGACCGCGCGTTGGTTTGAAGTACAGTTGAAGCAGTCCTTCTGGGAAGATATGCCGCCGTGAGTCAATTCGGTCGACGCGCATGCCGCTCTTGAACCACTCACAGCTGGCCCGACTTCCAGAGCGCGTCCGCCAATGTGCTGGTCGCGTATCGCTTCGCCCGCATGCCGGTGGCGTTTGCCGAGTCGTGAGTGACCTGGAACCCGAGCTGAGCCTGCCAGTCTTCCAGCGCTAGCTGAACAGGTGTGGTCAGGCTCATCGACCGGCGATGCTTCCGAATACGCCCCGGTTTCGCCTCGGTGCCTCCGTCTTGCTCACCCTCCATACTGGAGCTGTGTTGCCCCATGGATAATCTTCGAGGCGCTGACGATTTCTGATTATCTCTGAGGCGAACGTCATGCTGACCCTCCTTGGGCGCGACGTCCGCGTGGTTGCTGCTCGAGGCGTTCACTCGATCAGCTGACGTTCACGAATTGAGCGACAGCTTGAGGTCAATCACAGACTCATCGTCGCCGCGAGGCGAGTCGGGAAGCGTACGCAGCAGCGGCAGCGTAGCCCTCTCCTCCATCTGGATGATCCGCTGCTCGAGCCGCGTCACGACCTCCGTCAGTTCCTGCAGTAAATGAAAGGACTCCCTTGTGATGAGCGGAATCGAGTCAGTATCGATCGCGCGGCGGGACGTCGTGCTCCCCGTGCTCTTTGTAGCGGAGGCAGCCGAATGCACCGAGCGGTTGCTGCCGCTCCGCATCATTTCTAGCCCCGGGTGCACACGCGTCGACAGCTGCGAGTCGGCGCTGCTCGGGACCGGCGGCGAACCTGGCGACGGCTCGTCGGTGGTTCGGGTGGCCGTGAGCGCTTCCTGAGATCGAATGACGACTGAGCGCTTCCTTCGCAAGCGCTCGAGCCTCAGTCCATTCGACGACAACGACGAGTTGTTCGTCTGCCGCGAGTACAGGCTGCTGTAGGTCGCTTGCTTTTGCTGCCGCTCGTCGTGTTCAGCGTTGCTTCGATCTCTCCGCTTGGACTTACTGACTGGACTGCCGTTTAGCATCAGCGAGGACTCGAATCCGTCGTCGATGTTCATGCTACTCACGAGCAGTTCGGCCGCTTCGGCTGGACTCAGCTCCTCTTCGCTAACCTGATCACCAGGCGCAGCGTGTCCATCAGATGTATCGACGCGCGGGGCCTCCTCTCACTGCTTCTCGCGGCGGCTCTGGCGGGCGCCGATCAACACGACGTCCTGCCACATCTCGGGGTAGTCTTTATGCTCCAGCCCCGCCCGTACAATTCGGGTCACGACGCGGCGTCGGTCGCGGTGGTAGCGAGCGAGGATCTTGTGGAAGCAGGGCCGGTCGAGCACGCACACCATGTGCGTGAGCGCGCGCACGCTGGTGGCACGCTTGTAATCCATCAGAACGGCAATTTCGGCAAAGTAGTTGCCATTCGTCAGCCTGACGACCTCGCGCCGCGTGCCGGTGCGCTCGCCGATGCCGCGGTGGATCATGAACATCTCGGTGCCAATCTCCCCGCGGCGAACCACGTAGTCGTCGCGCAAGAAGACCTGGACTTGCAGACTCAAGATGAGCGCGCTGACAAAGTCCGGGCTGCAGTCGCTCCAGAAGGGCACGCGCATCACGAGGTGCATGTAGCGGTAGAGACCGACTTCCAGCGCCAGCGGCCGGGTCAGGTCGCGCGAAAAGTCCAGCACGTCGCTGGAGAGCGTGTCGTACTCAGCCCACAGGTGCGCGTAGTACTGCTGCACGCGCTTCTGCAGGTCGGCGGGCAGCTGCATCTTGTCCATCTTCGACGCCAGGCTCTGCATCTTGCGCTGGAACTTGGAGTGAGTTGAGTAGCTCGTGTTGAACACCAGCACGGACAGCGAGCCGACGAAGTAGGCGACCACCTGCACGCCGACAATGACGAGAAGCGTGTGGAACGCGTCGGCGAGGGCGACACCCGTCGCGTCCGTGTGCCCGAAGATGGCGCACACGACATGCAGCAGGCAGGCAAAGTAGTGGTCGTGGTCTGCCGCTAGACGAAGTGGGAGCCGCGAGACTTGATGGACCCACGCCGGCCAGTGGGGTGGCCACGTGTGTAGTGAAGATCACGTGCCATACGCACGCCAAGTAGTGCGAGACCATCAAGAGGAAGATCATCATGGTGACCATCGTCTGTAGCACGACGTACTTGACGCCGAGCCACGCCTGGCCGCGGGACGAGGCGGCGCTCAGCAATTCCACGAACCAAGGCGTCTTCTTCGCTTGCACGATACACCGCACTCTAAGCAGCCGGAGTGCATTCTCGATGTGGAAAGCGACGGGCCACGTGGCGATCAGCGGACCGTTGGACGTCAGCGCAGCGACGCATTCGAGTGGCAGCGACCCAAAGAAGTCGAGCGCGAACGAGCCGCGCAAGTACCGCTTGGCGATATCGACTCGTCTCAGAATTAGGATGTGGTGGCCGCGCTGCGTGTCATGAAGCGCAGTGTTGAAGTTGAGCACGCAGTCGGTCACCAGGATGATCTCGACGACAATGTTGACTGCCTGGACGCTTGACTGGGACGCCGCGATGAACCCGTTGTCGGTCAAGAACAGACCCGCGAACGGCACGAAGAAGACCTCGAACACGACGACCAGCAGAACCGCGACCTGGCGAGACGTAATGAACCACCCGCCGGGAGTGATCGGGTCGAATATCCCCGTCGCAAACGTGTTGGCGCGCCGCTTGAGTCGTTTCACCGAGCGCGAGAACGACCACCGCGTCTGCGCAGAGCTTAGCGCTGGCTGTGCTGGATATCCTGGCGTGGCGAAATTGATCGACGGGCGCTTGCGCAACGTGAAGTGCTGAAGTAGGGTATCGTGGTTGACCACGTGCCGCTCGAGCTCTTCGGCTGAGCCCTGGTATGAGAATGGCAACGCGCTCGCCGGCTGTTCATTCGTACTGGACAGCCGCGGCGTCGCCAAGAGCAGCTTGGGCTGACCGGGAAACACCTTTCGCGGCCCAATGTCCGGTAGGGGGCTGAGTGTCGAGTCTTTGGCCGAGTTGCATCGCGGAAGGCTGTGACGGTCGGACGTAGAGGCTTCGTCTGCGTTGAACAGACCCATAGAGTCCTGATGCTTACCGTTCGGAGGGGGAAGCACGTCGCTCGGCTCATGTTGCTGCTTGTCTGCGATCACTGCTGGTGTTATCGCCATAGTCCCTCGAGCGACGATGACCCGGGCGAGCGGCGCTATGATCCCAATGCGGTCAAAGTGTCAGGGGCGCAACACGTCGATCGACGTTCTCAGCACAGTCGGCTCGCTGAAACCAGACCGAAGTAGCCAAATAGCCGATCAGCCGTATCGTTTCGTGTCGCGTCGTTCCTCTTGTTCTGAGTGCAGTGATCGGCGCCAAAAATATCGCCAAACCCTCTTGTGATTGCACGGACGTCCCAATAGTGGCCAGCGTCACAGCAATCGCCGAGCAGCCTCACAAATTTAGCTCGCGTATCCTGACACTATGCCCACCGCATCACACAAGTGCTGTCAGATCCTGTTCGTACGGTTTTTGCCCAGTGAGGCCGCGTTCACTTTACACGATGCCGAACGACGCAGCAGCACTACCGATGCGTACATAATTCGCACCTCGTGTTGGTGACTCTATCACCTTCATCAGCGTCAACTAGGCCGCGAAAACGCCGACGATACCGCTAGACTCGGCTTCTTGACGAACTTCTTGGCTTTCAGCGCTTTTCCAAGAGCGAAGCCAACCTTGTGCGTAGTAGCTGCGGGCATCACTGCCGCCGACGGTGTCGCACTTGTGGCTGGTGCGGCCAACGGCGAGGCCGCGCCGGCCTCGGCTGCGGCCTGCTGGATGCGACGCTGTAGCATGAACTCTTCCTTTTGCTGCTCCCCTTTGCGCCGCTTCAGCCGCTGCTCCTCGCCTGTGTTGGCCAGTCGCTGTTGGCGCTGCAAGTCCCGCAGACGCTTGCGGTGGTGGTGGTCGTACGAGCTCAGGTGGTTCTCCATCTCCTTGACGGTCTTGTACTGCTTCTGGCAGTCGTCGCACAAGAACGCCACCGCGCTGCTCTTGACGTCCGCCTTGACCTGCTCCTCGCGCGAGGCCCTGGCCAGGCGCTTTTGCTGCTCTTCCGCCGTCTCCTCGACCTCGGCGGCGAGCTTCCGACGCTCGCTCGTCGCCGCCTGCGTCATCTCGTCGTACTCTTCCTGCTCAGATAGAGACGTGGAGAATTACAACAGCGGATTGGTAGAAGCAAAGCGAGTAAACGCGTCCTTTACCGACTTGCCGAGCCCCAACTGCACCAGGTTCTCCTTCATCTTGAGAGGCTCGACCATGCCTGGGCCGCGTCATCATTGTCAGTTAAACAAAGCGTCACGGAGTACACGTACCAAGCCAACGATCCATTCTGTTCCTGCATCGTAGCGGCGCACCTTGCTCGCGCTTGCCGAGCCCCGCACCCGGCCGCCAGCCCATCTTCTGCAGCAGCCGGAAGCCGCGGTTGGACGCGTCCAGCGCCTTGCTGGCTTCCATTTTCGCGTCGCCCTAAACTATGACGCCGCCTTCTTGTCGCATGTGAGCTTTTCGGCTGTCAGCCTCCTTTTCCACCAATCAAATGACTAACAAATTCTTTCCAACCAATCAATGCTCCTACATGTATGTACCGTACCAAGCTCCAATACCAGCCGTTTACGATATGATTTTGGGGAGCTGTTCAGTCTCCGAGCGATCACTTGGGGCCACCGCAAAGGGGGGAAGAAGCAGAGCGCATTGCTCCTGTAAAAACCGTCGTGCATCTTTTCGCGACCGCCCAGCCTGCTCGGGACGCGATGGAGATGCCGGCGCGTGCGCAGGCGCGGCGCGCAGCCGGCTCGCCTTTCAGCAAGGACCGGGCGCAGCAGCGGCTGACGGTGGACGTGGCTTCCCTGCGCATTTCCAGCGCGGGCGCAGGCGGCAACAGCCGGACGAGCGCGGCGGACGGCGAGCGGCTGATGCGGCCGGCGAGCGGGTTCGCGAGCAAACAAGCGGCGGAGAAGCAGCTGAAGCTGCAGCAACAGCGGGAGGAGCAGGAGCGCCAGCGGCGGATGGACAGCGTGAGCAACGCGGGCGTCCAGGCGGTGATGCCGCCCGTCGAAGGCGAGTGGAAGACAGTCGTGTCGCACGGGCGTCGAGGGCGCCAGCAACTGGACCGCCGCGCTGCGTCCTTCATCGTGAGCAGCAGCGGATCCAGCCGCGGACCGCCGCCGCCGCCGCCACAGCTCAAGTTCAGCGCCTCTTACGACTCAGCCATGGCCAGCTCAAAGGAGCAAAGCCGACGAAAGAACCAGAGAAGGAAGCAGCCGCCCCCCAGCCCGTCATCCCCAGCCGCAGGCTTCCCAAGCGGAGAACCAGGGGGAGTCCCGCCGCCGTCGTTCCTCGGCCAAGTCATGTTTGCGCGGCGAAGCAGCCTGCAGCGACTGGCAGATGAGCTCCATGTCGAGCAAGCGTCGCAAAAACACTCGAGTCGGCCGCGCAAGAACTCTCCAGATACAGAACGAACAGGATCAGGTCTGGTGGACAGCGCAGGCACGCCCAGGGCCTCTCAACAGCATCAGCGTAGCCACCAACGGCGCAGCAGACACAGCGAACTCGCCGACGTACCTGGAGAAGCTTCAGGTGTGGCTTCGCCTACTTCTCACCGATCGAGCGGGGCAGATGAGGCACCCGTGGAGCGGAAGAAATGCGGCGACAAGCGCGATTTCTTCTTCCGAAACCTTGACTTTGAGATCCGCAACCAGCTGCAGGTGGACCAGGTCGCCGAGTTTAGCGTCACGGACTACGAGATGGCCGCCAAGATCTCGAAAGTCGTGCTCAAGCTGTTTGGATACGGCGCGGACGACTACCGAAGCTGCGATGCAGCGGAAGAAACGGGCGACTGTGATCAAGACGGCGTGGTATGCACGCGAAAGAACTCCGCTTCATCAACGGGCAGCGTGGGTACTACCGAGAAATGCCCCATCGTTGTCACGGACGGAACGGCGTGCGTCGGTGGGAACGTGCTGTCCTTCTGCGACTACTTTGCGCATGTGAACGCGGTGGAATGCGACGCGACGCGCTTGCAGATGCTGCGCCACAACCTGACCGTGCTGCACAAGGACAACGCGACGTGCATCCACGCCAGCTACCTCGATGTGATGCTGGCGCTGACACAGGACGTTGTGTTCCTGGATCCGCCATGGGGCGGGCCCGAGTACAAGGAACTGACTAAGGTCGACCTGTACCTGGATGGCATCCCGCTGCACGACATTTGCTCCCGCCTGCAAGGCCACGCCGAGTGTGTCGTGCTCAAGGTCCCGAGCAACTTTGACTGCGACAAGTTCGCGCAGCACGTGCCGGGGTCGGTGGCAGTGCACCGCGACCTGAAGAAAATGCATCTGGTCGTGCTCGACTTTAGAGACGTGGGCGCCGTCGAATGACATGGCAATGGGGAATACAACGAATTGTTTCATACGATTTGCGCTCGCAGCGTCCCCAACGTCACTGCGCTCCAAGCACGTGGTTTGCTAGCGGCTACGTCAGTATTTCGGAGTCCAAATTTGCTAGAAACCACTGCAACGGGTTGAGTCGGAGGTCAGCGCTGACCCCACAGCTGGTCGGCCAGGGCGGTCGCTGATACGGTCCAGCTGTCCGGTTCGCCTAATATCCGAATCGCGTCGGTCGCCTGCCTTGCGCTTCTTGGCCCATCGGAGCACGGATCGGCTGGTTGCTGTGGTCGTTGCCGGTCTTGACGGAAGTTGAAAAGCTCCAGTTGCGACGCTCGCGCTGGCTGAGCGTTCTCGAACGCCTGATCGGCCAGTTGTTGTGGTATGCTTGGTTGTGAAGGGTCCCAGCTTAGTGGGGCTGATGATAGTATTGCTGCTGCTGCTGGCTCGGTGGAAGTCTGGGTCTCGGCGTCTGCGGTTTGGGTGCTCGAGGGTGACGGCTGCGTCAACTCGGGTAACTCGACCGGTTTGATGTCGATACGCCGAGCGGATTCTCGATGCGACCATCCAAGCTGGTCAATTCTCGGTGGGCATCTTGGCGAGGGTCTGACATGACGAGGACTACGATCCAGGAGCTCGCTCGGACTCGCGGTCGTATAATGCGCCATCGGCTCGTCGTTACCCTTGCCACAGTTGTCGCAACGAGTTGCTGGTCGAGAATTATCCACCTCTGGCCCACTTCTGCTGTCATACTTAGGTGAAGCCTCGGCCGAGCGTGGCTGCTTTGCCTTGAGCTGACGAACGTCTTCCTCGATCCGGTGCACGGCGACGGTCAGCTCTTGTAGCATCTTCACCACTTTGTCACTGTTTCCGCCGCTAGCACCTCCGCTCTCGCGGCCACAACTGAGAGCAGCGCGTTTGCTGCTTCTCGAGCTTGGCACTTGGCCACGAACCTCCCTTGTCGGTGTGTCGAGACTCTGGAATCCGTACTTGATCGATTCATCGGGCAGACCGACGTCGATCTGCTGTACCAGAAGTTGGGCGGCTTCAGCCGGAGTCGTCACGTTCCACGGCATTGCCTCTAGTGGCGCTTCGCGCGTACGATTGGAGTCCTGCCGCTGTATGTTGTCCGCTCGGCACGGATCCTCCCACGGGAATGGAATTTCTCGCTTCTCGATGCAGCTCTTGAGCATGTTTTTCAGGACTCTACGCCGGTCCTGAGGGTACCGACCGATGATGCGCTGGAATGTGCCGCGTTGGAGGACGCACAGTTCGACAAACGAAGCGGTTCGGATGTTGCTCGGCTGCCTGTAGTTCACCAGCAAACTCATTTCGCTGAAAGCCTGGCCGGGATGAAGCGTTCTCAGCGCATCCCAAGGTTTTGGGTCGGATTTATGGGCTTCCGTCTTCGGATAAACCCGCCCATAGTACACTGCCTTCGCGGATGAATCAAACAGAGTCCGCGACGACAACGCGTAACGTCGCGGGAACTTCAGCGCCGCGTTCGTAGCAGACTTGAGACTGCTGTCAGAGCTCGTGTTGAATGGCTTCATGTCGTCAGCCTCCCCGTCGTCTCCTTCGTGATTTCGGAAGTCCGAATCGTCTGTCTTCAGCGCTGACGATCGCTCGCAAACGCCGCGGTTGACCATGAACATCTCGTCGCAGATCTCGCCCTGCCGCACCACGTAGTCGCCCGGCAGGTACACGCGCACCACGAGCGTCAGCACGATCTGCGCGATGAAGTCCGGCGAGCACTCGACCCAGAACGGGATGTCGTTGACCAGGCTCATGTACTTGTAGAGCCCGACCTCGAGCCCCAGCGTGTGCGTGAGCTCTCGCTGGAACTTGACCAGGTCGCCGTCCAGCGACTCGTACTCGGCCCACACGTGCGCGTAGTACTGCTGGATGCGGTCGCGCAGGCGGTCGGGGAGCTCCATCTTGTCCATGGTGGCGAAGACGCTCTCCATCTTGCGCTGGTAGTTGGTGGCGCTGGCGTTGAAGTTGGATACGAGCATGGCGACGTTGCCGAAGACGGTGGCGACGATGACGGACCCGATGAGCACGATGACGGTCGAGAAGAGGTTTTGGTGCCAGTCCTCCATTAAGTTCCCCTGTCCGTGGATGAGCGTGACGGCGTAGTAGTAGTTGGCGACGTATTGCTCTCCGATCG